>VYXD01010221.1:0-16791 GCA_013397195.1 Hylia prasina
CTGTCCATTCTACTCATAACTAAGTTACATGCACAGTATTTTGGCCTGGTTTTGACCTCTTTATGAACAGCAATATTGATATTAAAAAAAGACCCGTTAAGTAGACTAGGTTTTTAATGAAATGCCTTTATGGAAATGTTGAAATTTTTTGTCCTGTGAAGATATTTGTGCTGTGCCAACATATCTGGATGGTGTAGCAAGGAAATACATACATGCATACCTAGTACTTAAATATATTTTTGTTCAGCTAGAAGATGATTTAAACAGGGTGTATGACTAAAATGCAGTAAACTTGTATTTCAGAGGGACTTACCTAAAGAGTTCAGCAGTATAAATCAAGAAAGTACTTCTAGTAGCATTCCAGTTTCTCTTGGTGAGTATTAATGATTTTCCTTTTAATTAACATAAATATGCTGAACACTTCTTGCTGACCTTGACTAAAGTAGTTTAAGCAGGTAACTGCAACTTAGTCACCTCTGAATTTAAAACCATACTGCAGATTAGAAGTTAATCTCATCATTTTGTTTCTAATTTATTCTTTAGATGATTTAGTTGCAATAGCATAGTAAGTAATAGTTATAAATAGCTCCTAAAAGTATCAAAGATGCAAATTTAATTAAGGTTCTTTTACTGAACCTGTAAAAAATAGTACTGTCATCTGGACTTGAAAGCAGTTATCATATTTTTAAAATACACTGTTCTTAAGCACAAATGGAGTTAATTTTGCTGTCACTAATATCTTTTGGGTTGCTGTTTTCTTCTTTTTAGTGGGGCTCAGACAAATCATGATTCATAATCTCTGTTGGTTTTCAACTCACTACTAAATGTTTTCTGTATTTGATCTCTGAAGCAGTTAGCAGCTGTCCAGCTGGCATTTTTGATAAACTTTCTTATTTTGAAGAGAAAGACAAAATCTTTTTCTTCCATTTCCAACTTCAGTTTAATTTTTATAATGTACAAGAAGTAAATGAAGCAGACTTGAGTGGGAAAGAAGTTAAAAGCACTGCCCAGGCCATGAGTAATTCTTCTGTCTTCCTCAATGGTAGCTCTTTAGCCCTTAGCTTTATTAGCTCCCTTAGCTCCCTCTGTTCTCTTCCTCGATTTGGCCTGTTTCCCTTGTGGCAGCTGTTATTCCTACCACCAGTGGTAAGGAGGATATTCTATTCTCCATTCTCACATATGAGGCTTTTTTGTCCAGTGTTTGGCTCTTGAATTGTAATTAAAAGGGAGTCTCAGTAATCCAGTTTCCAAGGAAATTAGGAAGGCAGTTCTTGGTTATGTCAAAGCTTGTTTACATCATGGAGTCTCAGAAATGGGACCTTAATTTTACAGGACATAGAATGCTTGCAACATGTTTACTTCCTTTGATAAGTTTAGTGGTGTGTTACTGACACTTGAGGACTTTGTAGTAAGTAAATAGGCAGATGTTTTTTGAAAGAGAATTTTCATATTTTCAGACTCCCCAAATTCTTCTGAATTTATTATTGCTGCTTTTCTAAAATTCAGGAAGTTTTTGGCATAAAAGTTATGGGGACAGTCTTAACTCTTTTATCTGAGTATATAGTACTTGGAATCCTGTCAGGCTCTTTTTGGTTGTAGCACTCTTCAGAAATCACAGCTGTACCAAATAAACAATTTTTAATTTTAGGTATTTAAAACCAGTTTAATATGAATTTTAGATACAAAATAGTGTAGCCAAGTATGTTCCAAAGGTATGATGTGTGGATGGTGACATTAGTGAAAAATGGGTATGGGAACCTGGGTTTTTTCAGGATACTAAGTTCTCTTCCCTGACAATAGAAACCTAAAATTGTAAAGCATATCACAGCCTTCCAAATGGGAAAAAGAAAAAAAAAAAGGAAAAAAAAATTCTGCTATTTATAAGACAGGTTACTTAGCACTAATTAAAGACATGTTTGAACAGGCAGTTTACAATAAAAATAATGTATACTACATGAAATTACTATTAAATGTTTGGCACTAAAATCAGATGTTCATAAGCTTTGATTTTAGTCTAACCAGGAGAAAGTAATCATCTTAGTAATCTTTGGAATTTGCTTTTTGTATATTATATATATTATACACAGGTTTCTCATTTTTTTAGAACAAGGGTAGTATTAGACTATTTCGGACTCTATAGCAGCTTTTTCTTTTCCCTCTCTAAACAATGCATTCTCTTCTGTTATTACCTACTGTAAATCAAGTTATTTGATAGCTGACCTTGCAAAAGAGAGCAAAAAGGCAAAGGTGACGTAAAACTGAGCATTTCTCTGTAGCTACAGAGAGGAATGAGGAGATGCCAGAGAGTCATCTTCAGTCGGCTGGATGCCGTTCACTGTTATCCACAGACCAATCTCCCAAAGACATAACCATTAATTCTCATGATCTGACAGACATTTCAAAGGTAAGTAAAACTGGCAAATGCTCAGTTGATTTCCTTTGAGGTCAAGAGAACAAGTAAGCATTGGTTTTAGTTGTATATACTGATAGAAAAACAAGGAAACTATGCAAAACTACATCTATGTCTGTCTCATAAAAATACTTTTCATATGTAAACAGTGCTTAAAGTCACATTTTCTCTGAATTTAAGTTGAAAGTCCATCTGAAGAATGTCAGCTTTGAAGAGTTCACTAACTTTGTTGCTTTTAAATTGTAGGAGACAATAAGACAAAGAATGGAAAAGATAAGTAAAATGTAAGTAATAGGAAAGGGCAGCAGGAATTTATTTCCCAGGAGGGAGTTGTACTGGACTGAGGCACACAGAGAATGTACATATGTGTTCCAAACCTCGAAAGTCTCTACATCAGGTGTGGCATTTCCTTATGGCTCTACTGCATAGTAAATCCACTTACTGTTTCATATTTGTGGGATGAGCCATTGTTTTGGTTTCTACAAAGCAATAGAAAGCACTCTTAATAGTATTAACTAGAGATTAAAGAATGTTTAGAATTTGGTTGATAAGAAATAGGAATATTATTAATTTCCTGATTGAAATTCCCTGGTTCTTGCAACTTTTCTTCCTGAAAAATACCTGTTACCCTAACTGTTTTTTATTATTTAAGGAAAAGTAAAACCAATTTCAGCCTAAGCATTATAATAACTATATTAAAACGTATTTGATATTAATTCTGAGGTCTATAATAAAGTTATTTTGTTATATTTTTATTATACTTGAAGAAAAATGTGTTACTCTACAATGTTTCTCTAGCAAGAAGTTTCTATTCTCTAAGTGCATGGCCTATGAAAAGCTCTAGCGTTTTCTGTGATTTTTTTTGTGTGGGTTACTTCTTTCTTTGTGTACTTAAGGTTTATTGGTATATGGTAGACATTTAAAATAGAAACCAATAGCAGAGGAAAAGGGTGGGATGAGAGAAAACTTACGGAGTCATGCTGCTGGTTAGTATTTTGGATAATTAGGAAGCTAAAAGCAAGTCAGTTATTTTGTACCTTATTAAGTGTATGTAAACAAAAATTATTTTCAGAATTGAAGAAACCTTCGACTTGTTCAAAACACCAAGCCCACCTCTGGGAATACCTGAAAGCACAGGTCTTCAGACCTGGTCACTGCAGACTTATGGATGCCAGAAATAATATGTATGTTTGTACAGCATTAAATTCTTAATATATCGGATTTGTATTGATCACCGAAGCTTTTATTGCTTTGAATAAATATTTTACTCGTGCATCTGTGTATTGTATTGATTTCCCTCCCCAATACAATTTTTGGTTTTAAATACTGTTCAAATAGCTTCTTCTCCTCTCCTTGCACTTTTGTAAATTGAAGTCATTACAGCAGTGTTTTCTTGTGTTGACATTTGTTAGCAGTGTGCTAAGTAATATGTTTTTTAAAGTGTGGGCTTGAGGACCGTGGTTTACATCCTGTTGGAAACATTCCAGCTGGAACTTCAGTATTACACCCAAGAGGCATTCTTACATACCATCTTACCATCTGTACTGTTGAATACTTCTTAATAAAAAACTTATATACACAGTTTCAAATATGTACTTTTTTGCCCTTTTTTTTTTTTTTATTTTTAAATATAAGTTTTCATGCTGAGCTGGAGAGCACCAACACTTTATGGCTTCCATTAACACTGGCAAAGCGAGGGTCAGTTTGATCCTAAACACTAAAATGTGCAAGTAAGTCCACAGACTTTGAGTGCAAGAGATGTGTTGAGTGTTTTAGTGCTCTTACCCAACACATTTTTAAGACCAGCAGCACAGATGGAGACCAGTCAGTATACAAAGAAACACAACATTTTCATTATTTGAAGCCATATTAAGATTTCTGTTTAGAGACATAAGTAGATGTAAGACTTCCATAAACAAATGATCAAACCAAAGATGTGTGAGGCTTGATTAGATTTATTTATTTGTTTATTACTCTTTGTAAATTGTTAACCTATCATATCAAGGTTCCTTTGTGTTTTAATACTTTAAAAGATTTTTTGAGTTTAGTACTACTAATCAGTCAGAGTTTTTTGGGGGCAGAGTTTACAGATGAAGGCAAAAGCAGCTGTTTGACATGCTGTAAAAAGTGATTTCTATGTTTTAACAATAATTATGATTATTTTTCTATAACCATATGGAATATAAATGGACTATTTTACACAGAAACAGAAGAGATTACGGCGATATGTTATATAAACTAGTTCTAGGTTTTTTTGACTTCCATGATTGGACTTACTTTTTCAGTTGTTTAAAAATAAAAGAACCTAAAAAGATTGGAGAATTACATAGTAGGAATGTGTTTTGCCTCTTGAAAATAGGCCTTGCAAATCACTGTTCATTATTCTAACAATGAAATGAAAGGAGGTTTTCTAAATGTTAGAGCAAGTCTTGTCTTAAAATAGGACTACAGCACCATCTTGTGGAAATGTTTATAAATTCATCAAAGAAATAAAAATATTTCTGCTTTAAGTTGCTATGGTCAAATATTTCGAATTATCTCTTATTTTTCCTCTTTGCCTTGGAGTCAAAGAGGCTTTTATGTTTAATAAGATGTTTATTCTCTGTGATACATATTAGTGTTTGTGGCAGGAATGAGAGGAATGACTTGTTTGTTGGTGTTATGGCAAAAATGAGAAGTGTTACTCAACTTGATTCAAGTTACAGAGACTTATGACTGAATGGGGACTTCAGTGAGTGCTAGAAAATGCTCTTTCTGTGTGTGCAATTCAATATCATCTCTATTTAGTGCTATAAAATTGAAAATCCCAAGTTCAACTATTTCCTTCCAGCAGCTTATGTAGTAATGAAAAGCTCAAATCAAGGATACAGACAAACTGAACTTTGAGAAGTGTGTTATTGTCTTGTAAAGGGTAATTTTACTGGAGAAACAGGAAAGATTATCAAAATATATTAGAAGCTACTAATTGTGGAATTTACTTAGTTACTTTGTATTACAGATGCTTGAAATTCTTTACTAATCAATAATGAACAGGGCTTGAAACAGCTTTTTTCTATCAGCTACTTGTTTTGACATTGAAAGTTAGGCGTCATTTCAAGCAGTTGCAATTGTAATATATTCTACCTTAAAATTATTTATTTGCTAATTATTTACAGTTATTTTTCAAACACCTTATGTTGCACATTGTTTCTGTTCAGGTTTTTTTTTTTGTTTGTTTGGTTTTTTTTAGGATCTTTTTTAACTCTGTGTGGTGAAAATAACTTAAAATTCTCAGTCAGCAAATTATGCTTCCTCAAGGAAAGTATTATATCTGCAAAGATGGTTTAATGATAGTATTTTGCTTCTGTAGGCAGATTTCTGTGTGATAGAGATCTGTGTTGTGGTCTTTGTAGGATACTGGGGACAGTGCACTTTGTCACCTATGCCAGATGAGCAGTCAATACAAGGATAGTGGTTGAAACACTTTCGAGTGTCCCAAATGGGAAAAGAAGTTGTACCAAAACTATGATATTCCTTCCCCTGAGCATCCTATGGCTTGTTTAATGAGGAGTAGTAAACTTGGTATCTCTGTTTAAGCAATGTGACCTTATCTGACAAAAATGCTGTATCAGTCATTGCAGAACTCATTCTCTTTAGACAATTTAGAGCAGATATTTGATTTGGAAGTGGTGAGGCTTTTTACTCTCTAGGAGCAAACTGCTCTAGTTACAGCTTCACAACAATTAGCAGTGGTGATGAGCACTGATGTTCTAATACAGCATTGTGTGTTAGTTTTCCTCTCCCCTTTCCCATTGCAGTTATTGTAAAGAAAGCTTATGCTGCAAAGCAAAATTACTTGATGATAGACTCAAAATCAACAGAAATATTATTTTGCCAGTGTTTGGTTTATAATAATTTTTTAGCATAAGAAATGCCAAAGAATACTATGCCTTGGGGTATTTTAATCAAAGGTGCAATTCTATTTCTAAAACATACTGCAAGGTCTTAATAAAGTTTCACACTTGCGTGTCTGTTCTCTTACCTGGTGTTACTGCATTGCATTGAGTGCATGTTGAAATATGAACTGGGATTAAGAGTTAGAGAGCCTTGAATACTTTCCATGAATGCTGAGAATAGTTCCACAAAGCTGAAGTTTTTGGCAGCTTAAGGGATTTCCTCCCAGCACTGATCATTCCCATCTGTCTATGTTATCTAACTGTATTTTTTAACTGATGTGACTTAAATATACTTTTCTGAAAATAAATAGCGAGGGGTATTGGTTATATTTTTTTGGGTGGTCTTCTTATTTTTTAAAATTTTTCTCATTCACATCAGCTCTGTGATCAGTTTATGACATTGCATCCAATGTCATAAACTGATCACAATGTCATTTCAGTTGGAGCAGCCTGCTATGCTGTCAACAAGTAACTGTGCAAAAGTTGGTGTTTTGCTGCTGAAAAATACCTTTCTCTGAGTCTGCAGAGAGCTAGAAGTGAAGAAGTTCTTGTACAAAGTCCCAATATACATATTTGTGAAAACTTACTTTATTTTTAATTGATTGAATGAAAGGGCAAATGTGTGTCTGAGAAAAACATGGAAAATAGGATTAAAGGAAATCTAAATCTATGGTTTGGAATTGGGTCAGTTTTCAGGAGTTGAAGTAGCTCTGTTTATTACATGTGCTTTTTGGTTTTTTTTTATTTTCCCTTGGCCAGTTTTTTTGGATTTAATGCATATTTTTCATATGTTCAAAAATACCTAAAAATCCAAACCTGTTCTTTGCTGTGTAAAATGACCATAAAATATACAGGCAAATGCAAACCCAATCCTTGGGGAATATTCTTTATAATTTTTTGTATTGTGGAATAAAAAGTATGAATGTGTAACACATTTAAAATATTTCAGACAGGCAATATGAAACATTCTCCTTACAACATTAGTTTAACTGTAGTGATAAACTAGGCAGTATAGTTCATGGACTTTGAAGCATTTCATTGCTATCAATATAAGCAAGTTTCAATATGCAGGAAGACCCTTCAGTTATTTTTAGCAGTGCGTGCTCATTTGCTCCATAAATGATCAAGTAGAATGCACTACGCCTTTCCTACCATACTGACTGATGGTCTGGCATTGCATAGTCTTTGTCCCTGTATTGTTGCATAAGACACTGATAGTAATTTCTTTGCTTGTCCAGCTGCAAAATCAGGAGATTCCCCTTGTTTTCTCTTGAGTATGTTGTGGTCTGGTTCATTGTTTATGCCCGCTTTAAGTATTATTTAGGAAAAAACCTAATGGAAGAAAATGTAGTCTGTTTTTTTCTTGTAATTGAAACCATCCCATTGAAACCTATTGAAGGAACTAAGGATAAGTTCATGAACTTACTTGAGTTTATGTATTAATGGTAACTTAGGGTCCAGCTTCTTGTAGTTATAAAAGTGGTTGACAGCTGTGATAATTTCAGTTAAAGTAGTTGTGCTTTTGTGTGAACTACAGAAAAATAGGTCCTGATATGGTGGAACACTACAAGCCTGAATACGTTGTCAGGTTCCATTTTAAGCTGAGACATAACAATTTAGGATCAGTGACTCAAATTTTCTGTAGGTTTTTTTCTTGTATTGCTGTTGGAACATTTCTGTATTGTCTCTATATATGGCCTTTTTTGTGAAGATATACCAGCAAACAATATATTGCTCTAAGTATTTTGTGATTGAATGTCATACTCAAATCTTTTTGTTTGAAACTGACTTGGACTTGCATAATACTGTGCTGATGCACTGATCATAAGTTGTCTTGAATATAAAATATACAGAGGGAAGGGGTACAATGGTTATGTTACTTTAGTGTGGAAAGAACAAAAGGCAATTATTCTAGTGATTGAGAAGGCACTGAGATTGATGTTATTTCATTGGTTTAAAGGCTTCAGTCTTGAGTGAAAATATTTTTGTTACAGGAATGTCTTTGATAAGTGTTTGGATTTCAAGTGAGTTTTCTGATTGTTTTGCCCTCATTTTAAAGATTTATGTAAATATGTGCTAACACTGATCTAGTAGTACAAGCAGCAGCAGTGATCTGTAGGTGTTCTGGTAAGGTTTGTGAGCTTTGCTGTACAGATATAGTTTCATCTTAGCAATAAATAAAAATAAGTTGTCTGTAAATCCCTTCTCGCTTCAGGAGAGAAATTGTCTTTGAGTAAAGAGTGAACTGAAGTCCTCATAGAGGACTTGAAATATCAAAACCCAGAATATGGAGGACTTTCCTTGTTATTGGAGTAAGATCCACAGGAAATTCCTCTGGAGGAGATAAAAATGGAACTACAAGATAAGCAAGAGAAAGGCTCTGGATGATCCAGAAGTGGGTATCAGCGGATGTACTTTATTTAAGTACTGCTTTAAAAGTTACCTTCACAGTGTAATGTGACTGACAATCAAACAGCACAAAATACCAAGGGGGTTCATTTAATTAAAAGTATACTCATGTTGGGAACCATTTGAAATTAAGCCAGCTCAAATGAGTAGGAAAAATACACTGTCATATGGTGGTCCATATGAACAGACCAAGCAACCTTGTGACCAGTGGCTTCGTATTAGGTAATACACAAGTGTTTAGATCAAAATTGTTTCCAGCCTCCTCTGGGCAGATCTGTGGTTATCTCAACTCTTCATGCCCTACAGTGGGCACCAATTAAGGCTGTCCTAGTTTAGGAATGGTATTCACCAGTTCAGTGCCCCCCGAGACTCTCCAAAACCACATTGCTGCTCGCTCTTCCTGTGTTGCTCTCCCCTTTCCTGCTGGGTGGGATGGAGTTGAGAATTGGAGGCAAAAAAGGCAAAGATCACGGACTGAGACAAGAACAACTTACTAGAAACAATGATGCAATAAGAAAAACAGTAATAGCAAAGGGATTAATAACCAAAGGGTTCAAAAGAGAGAGTGATTCCATGTGAAATGCTTACTGAGCCCAGAAGGAGCCCCTTCTCCCTGGACAAGTGTCCCTTTCCCCTGCCCTCATCAATTAGGTGAGGTGATAGAGAATAACCTCCATGTCCTAATCACACCCTCTCCCTGCTACTGCAAAAAATTAACCCTGTCCTGACTGGAACCAGGATAGATAGCAATATTGCTTCAGCAAATGGTTTCATATTTAATTAATAAAAAGTGATGGAATGTGACAGTATCTTTAATCTTGTACAAATCACAGACCTGTAAATAAGAGGTGAAAACTTAATTTGACAGGTTATCTAAAACTGCACAGGCATGAGAGAGGGTTTTTGAGCTTTAGGTAATAGACCTTCCAGACCTGTGCTGACTGACCTCAGCAGCACACTTTAGCACATAGCTAACTTTAAAATGTCTGCCTAAGTTAAGCTGTCTTGATTACTCATTTAGCTCCTCATTTACAGTGTCTTGCATTTTTATCACCATTTGTGTCCCATCCGGCATGCTAACAGTATTTATTTCTGTTATGCTTATGTATTTAGTATTTGGGAGGGAGGGGATTGAAGAATGATTGGTAGGGTTTTTCCTGTCTACCTGAGTGAGGTTTAATGTGAACACTTAAACCGCAGCTGTACTCAGAAGCATAAAGTAGCTCAGGTAATCACTCTAAGTCCATGTAAATAAAATTAACTGTAGCCAGTACGAGCATTCCTAAGTTATCAGTAACTTGAGGAGCTCAGGTCCTGACTTGTTGCTGGGGCTAATGTTGAGGTCAGCACAGGCTACAGGACCCAGGAAGGCTGTGAGTCAGAACACCATAATCTCTGTGGTGGTAACTGTGGTGCTCTTGCTGATAACCGCGCTAGTTTGGTGACTGCAGTCCTAACATCTTGGGCAGCAGCACATACATCATTAACTGAATGTGGGATCTGGAGTGAAATGGTGTTCGTGTTGTGCAGTTGAATTATCTCATGCATCCCACCATGACTGCTGTATGTGTGTTTTTGTGTCTGCCTGTGGGAACTGAAGGGACGAATATGTTTATAAATAACAATAAAATATTCAAACCATAATTAATACCAGTTTTTAACAGAAATGGTAAAATCAAGTAAGGATAACCTGAATTCAAGATTTCTATTTTTAAATGGGCTCAATGCTTTCCTGTTAAAAATTGAAGTAATATTTGGAATGATTTAAGAAATAATATCCTGTTTTCATGTAAAATAAGCCTGTAATTCAGACAAAAATCATCAAAGAATATACTGGTTTGGAAGGGACCTACAAGGTTCATCATCCTAGCCCTTCAAAGGACCATTTCCAAGAGTCAAACGTTTTTAAATCTGAACATTAAGTCAGACAATTTGGTAAAGGGTCATCTTTTTTTTGTTGCTTCAGTGCTAGTCATTGCACAAAATTGAAAGCTGACTCTTACCAAAAAGAACCTAAATAAAGCTTATAAAGTAGGATACATATTTTCTATTTTTGTGTATTTTACTGGAAAATGTAGACAGACTTGTCTACTACAATATAAACAATTTAGTCTTTAAGCTATATTTTTTTCCATAGGAGATTGACATTTGCTGCTTTTTCCAGATAACAGTAGCCAATGTTGTCTTATCAGGAAATGGATTAGCTGCAGTTCTGTAAGTCATAGAGAAGATAACAACTTTGAATAATGGAGCATTCTGCAACAAGGCCCTTGTGTTTGAGAAAAGATTAAACACTAAACTTCCCAATAACCTGACAAACAGCCTTTTTTTCCCCCATAATATTTCTCAATCACTTAGAAATATGAACTTTATATAAAGATGTTAAATTATACAACTATATATTATATAAAAATCTTAAGCTTTTAATCTTTAAAATTAGAAAGCTGTAATAGAGATAATATTCCAAAATGATATTTTTAATAGGAGAAATTCAATTTAGTATTCATGAACACCATTTTTATTGTTCATGTGGGCCCTTATTTGTAACATTGAGTCTGTATTGCAGATACAATCCCTCAAATTTAATATTTTCCAACATCTAAGAAAAGATACCCAAGAATAGACCAAGAATGGTCTTAAAATCTCTATAGAAATTGCTGGGTTACATTTCTTGCATCTCTAAATGTGTATCTACTCCCTTGCTAGGCAAGATTTTCTTGATATGAGGAATAGATTATTGCACATGATTTTGGCTCTCTTGCTATTATTATTAGCTTGTATATCATTAAGTCCTTATTGTATGTTCAGTTAGAACTGGTTTTGTAGCTGAAAGGGATTTTTACTCCCCTTTCACTTCCCTTCCTTATATCTGGCCTACTAATGTTTTCCTTCTTTACAAATTGAAGGTATGCTTTTCAGTTTCAGAAACTGCTTCATCAATTTAAACTGCTTTCTTCAACTGGATTACATATCTGGGGAAAGAGAGAAGAGCAAGCTCATTGCTTCTGCTACTAGTACTAAAGCTGATTTTCCCATCTGGTTTTATAACTATATGTTTGTTTTTTGTTGAAAAAGATCAACACTGCCCATACTTTAGTATAAACAGAATTCATTTTGTGATTATGTGAAATAAAATAATATCCCAAAGCAGAAGCTTTAAGAAATGTCAGAAATACTGTTTTGGGTGTATTATTGTGATATGGCTTTTAACATAGCTGTTACTCCAAGCCCTTGCCTTATCTTTTTTTGAATAGCATTGGCCTTAAGCAATTTTTCTCTCCTTTAGTAAAGAAGAAATTGTTAGTGGTTTTTATTACTGTGTCAGGTCAATCTGTGACCTTTGTTTTATGCCTTGAATTTCAGAAAGAGACAGCTGTTGTGGTGGTTTTTGTGTCCAGTGAATCTAGGAAAAAGAGAGAATAAATTAATGGGTTCAGTCAAGTACCATTGGCAAAAGTGTTGTTCTTGATACCTCATTCTATTCTACTGGTAGAGATTCTGCATCAATTAGGATAATTTTTCAAAAATGACCACAGGAGACATTGTGCAGGCTCTTGCAGAATGTGAACCATGAGAGAGGTCATGGTCCAGAAAAGGTAAATCTGGGAAATGTTCCATGGAAGCTGTAGATAAGCATACCAGTAAAATTGTGACTACATTTGTGTAATTTGCAAGACTGGAGGGAAACAGTAGAGACAAAATACATAAACAGTAAACCTGAAGTATGAAAACAATGTTTGCAGAACAGAAACAGGTCAATAGGAAAGGAACATGAGTATTTCCAGTGTTATTTGGATAGGTAGACATTAGCTTGAGATTCTATATAAATCATACAAATATATTCTTCTGTTTTCTGTTTGAAATCTGGATTATTCAAAGCAAAATGTAATGTCTCTGATATTTTTCAAATGGGCTATTTTGCCTCTGGGCAGTGAGATACTCTATGTCCAGTATCTCACTTTTGCATAGAGAGAATCAACTTAGAACTCATTGCAAAGTTAGATTTCTCATATATTTTGTTTAATGTTTGTCAGCATTGAACTATTTCAGCAAATTATTTCACTCAGTATTTTCAGTAAATATTTTTTCAGAATTTCTGATCTTAACAGTCTGACTATTATCAGCCAAAATGATCATATCACAAGATAACCACCCCTTCCAGAACATTTAGGAGTAGATTTGGATTTGATATTTCCAGTTTATAACAGTCGGAGCAGTACACATTAAATATTTGTCCTAACAACCTCTTTTAAGTTTTCTTCAGTTTTTGTTGTCTGACCCTTAACAAAATTCTAGAATTCATTCCAGAAATTTCAGAGAATTGTCTGAAAGAAAAATTCCCCAATTCAGGAATGTCTATGATCATCAGAACCTCTTTGAAATACCAGACTTCTATATCCATATATTTCTCTTTCTTTACTTGTTCCTCCTGATTTATCCCAGCAAAACAGTTTTGTCTTTTCACTTTCTTTTTTACCTTCCTTAGGTCAAACATTGGGTTCTTTTTGGCATGTTAGGTCTATATGAAATGTGATCTGTAATGGAGAAAATTGGAAGCATAAGATTAAAAAGAAGTTCTCACCTAAAAAATCCCACTCAAATGAAGATGTTGAAAAAGGGTTCTGTTTCTCCTTTTGGGTCCTTTGAGGGTATTGTATACCTAATGTTTATATGACTTGAAGAAAACTAGACATTTGTCACAGAAAAAACTGATGGATTCTGGGGAAGGAGCATAGCTATCACATAATTGCAGCACAACTTTAAGCTGAGTACAGCATCCTTCAAAGGGAATTGAATTTCATACTGTCAGTAGTGTAACATAACTTATTACTTGGTACTTAATAACAACTTTAACTTGGAGGTAATGATTTTACATTTAGACTCCCATTAAAAAGATAAACACCTTAAATTGACCACTCAGCTCACTTAACCATGGTGTCTGTTTAGTATGAAAGACTTCATGATTTTTTTTTATCTTTCTCTGGCTTTCTGATGCCTTTTCTGGTACTAGGATTTAACAACTTGTCTGCATGAGACCTTAGGGCCACACAGAAACATCTGATGAAATTGAGGAAGATTCAACACTCCTTACATAGCTAAAATTGCATCAGATGACCTGTGAGAAACAGGTACCACTGCAAATTCAAGTTAATGTTAAGATTCCTGTCAGCAAAGGCAATCACTTAAGCTCTTTCTTGCAAAGCAACCAAATAAAGTATTACTCAAACATCTGTCAGCAGAGACTTGAGGTCTAACCCTCAGCTAAGCTAGAAACCCATAATGAGGGACACCTGGTCCAAACTGCTTTTGCTTAGACAAAACTTCAGCACTTCTTTGATATATTGGTGGGCCACATTTGTGACAATATAATTTTCTAGAAATAATCTGTCCAACCTAATTTATGCAGTCTGATTAACTCTTCATTAGGTCTTGCTATTTATCTTCACATGATAAAATTTTTCTGCATCTGAATGTATTGTGTCTTTCTTTAAAACTGTTCAAATTTAAAGTATTAGTTTGCACTTGTAAAGCAATTAAGTATTTAATAATTCTGAGATAAGTAGAAGTCTTCTGATCTACTTTCCATATCCATGTACTGTAGCAACCCAGCAGAACTCACTTCCTTCCTTTTCTAAAATGGTCAATATTCCACTATTTATCCATTATATTATTCCCTGTGACTTCTTCCTCTGCCTTAATGTGCATGTTTGCTAATTCAATCTTTTGTCACAGGATGGGTGCATTTCCTTTATATTGCCCAAGTTTTTAGGTACTCAGATGCTTCCAGAAGTTTTTCAAAGCTCACGTTTGTCTGAAAGCTGAGAGCTAAGAAATAAAACTTCACATTGCATTTCCAAATAGGGCAAAAGGGGTGAAAGGCTGTTTTTAACAAAACAGTGGATAATCACTGTCACCTTAACAGAGAGTTTAACTGCTGCTCTTGACTGGAGATGGGATAGTTCATTTACTTGGTAAATGCATAAGAAGGGCCATTAACAGTTGTTTATAGAGCATGATGGATGTCACCTTATAATTGCCAATATTCTACTGACAGTAACCTGAACCTTAGAGTTTTCTTAGGAAATAAAAATGTTGGAGTTCCACAGAACACATGATCTTTGTCTCTTTTTTTTTTTTTCTTTTTCTGTTAAATGGTGCTATTGTTAAAAAGCTTTAAAGTAAATACCTGGTTGTTAAAACTTCCTGAACCTGAAGACGTTTTACTGTTGTTCATTATGTTATTCAAATTTGAGTTCTATGGATTTCTTATATTGCAAAAAACCTGTGTTTTCTCTTGTAGCCTTTTTGTAAGCATCCTTGCTTCTTTGTTTCAATCACTATCTAGAAACTCTTGGGAGCAATTTAAATTGCCAATTGCTTAAGGAATGGTTCTCTCTTGTGGTACCACAAGGCAGGGTATTTTTTTGAAAAGTGAGTATATACAGTGAGAATCCTTAGTTTCTCAACCATGTAGATAGAAGTCCTGATCATATAGATCCAGCCCAACTGCCATGGACATGGACACCTTCCACTAGACCAGGATACTCAAAGGCCCATCCAGTCTGACTTTCCCCAGATGGAGCATCCACATCTCTGGGAAACTTGTGCCAGTGTCTTATCACCCTCAGAGTGAAGAATTTCTTCCTAATATCTAATCTAAACCTGCCCTTTTTGAATTTGAAGCAATTCCACCTTGTTCTATCACTACATGCCGTTGTCACAAGTCCCTCTCCAGCTGTCTTGCAGACTCCCTTGAGGTACTGCTGCTCTAAGGTCTCCTCTTCTCCAGGCTGACCAACCCTAACTCTCTCAGCCTGCCCCCATGGGAGAGGTGCTCCAGCCCACTCAGCAGCCTTGTAATCTCCACTGTACTTGCTCCAACAGGTCCATGTCCTTATTCTGGGATCCCAGAGCTGGATGCAGCATTCTAGGTAGGGTGTCACCATCACAGAGCAAGGGTCACAGTCCCCTCCCTCAGCTTGCAAGTCAGTGCTTTTGGTACAGCCCAGGCTTTCTGGGCTGCACATGCTGGGTCATGTTGAGCTTCTTGTCAACCAGAGAAAGCAATCTGTGATCAAGGAAAGTCTTGGCAAACAGTTTATTGGCATTATTCAGGCAGTCTAACCCAGCACTGTGTCTGAAGAGCATTTAATTTTCCTTCTAATTAAGTAATCCTGAAGTATATCAGGGAAGGTTTACTTTCCTGGAATTGAAACATGGAACATAATGTGACTGAGTTGCTCACTAATTGAAGCAATCAGTCAAGATAATGAGGGAGGATTTTCTAGTGAGTGGTAGTGGTGGTTGGGGAGACATTCAGAAATTCCTTGAAAGTAGAAACATGATTAGTGGGTACATACTCAAAAGGATTTGTGTTAGGGTTGGCAGTGAAGAAGTTGTGCACTCTGCACTCAGGAATGATATTTGAAAAGGTGGTTGCTTATGTTTGTTGTACTAAACTGTTTTATTCTCTCACTAAGCAGGTTTTTCTGATAAATGATGACTATAGAATCACTACTGGCTTAAAATGGAAGAGTAACTGCAATTCTAATTTAAATTGAGTAGTTACTTAAGGGTGGAAATTTTACCTGCTTGCTGTAGTTCTTACAAGTACGTGATCTGGATGGTGTTCAGCACTCATTAATCATGTTTGCATACCCGTTTTACAGCTGAATTTTCAAATCTGGTATTAAAGTTCATTTAACATGCCTTCCAGAAAGTAAATATGTCAGTAAGTTTTGGTTTGCTTCACATACTCATTCTTAGGTAGTTTAACTTAGTACAAATCTATACTGCATTCAAACTTTATTCAGAGTTGGTCAAGACTAGTTTCATTTCAGATTATGGAGTTATTCAGGAACACCTGGAACAAAGATTTATGTCTTTACCTTAATTTTGAAAGTACTGTGTTTTTATAGCTCTTTAGAGGAAAGGCAGGAACTGCATTAACACTTGTTAGAGCAACAGTTAATGCAATGCTGACTAGAACTTAACCCCCTCCAATATTAATGTTAAAACGTCGTCCCCCCCCCCCCC
>VYXD01010221.1:16796-86139 GCA_013397195.1 Hylia prasina
CCCCCCGCCCGAACGGAAGGGGGGGGGGGGGTAAGTTTAAATATTTGTTCTTGGGAAATTACTTATTCTCCTTTATTTAAAAATTAGTCAAGTTTTAAAGCATTTGAGAGACAGTAATGTGAACAAGATTTGCTTCTCTATTTGCTGCTGATCTGGTATGAAAAGTAAAGACCTCAGGTACCCATAGAAGTTATTTCACTGGAATAAGTATGTGAATATTTTAAAGTCTGACAGGTTATATACACCAGTCACAGACTTTGATGTATTTCTAAATTGAAATATCTCATTGAAAATTATCCTTTGGTTAGCTTTTTCTTGTGCCAGAGGGATTCAGACCCAGTATGTTGGAAATCTAGATTTCAAGTTACAAGGATTTGAAAACATCTAGCTCTGAGTGCTTCTGTATAGTAATGGTGTATAATTTAGAAAAATTGTGTCTGCATAAAGTTTTACACATATTTAAATCCTTCCTTAGAGATAATGAAAATTACAGTGTTTAGCCTCAGGTCCCATAATCTACACTGTGTAATTCCCTTGCTTAAAGTAGAAAGTGGAAAGCTACAAGTTATAGAAGTTCTGGCAGGTTTCAGCACTCCAACCTGCTTTTCCAAACTGTTAAATAGTGAAATGATACCATCTTTTGCTTTCTTCAGAGAATTTCAATGAGCTGGAATTGTTCATCACTGAGAGCACTCCATTCAGTATCATTTCACTTGAGTCAGGGTGATAAATCATACTCTGCAATTTCTCTCAAGAACATAAAACCATTCCAACACTACATCTGTTAAGAATATAATGCGTGTCTCTCTATGCAGCAGAATGTAGATTTAATCACAACTGCGCCATTTAGAGGTGTCCATTCATGTATTTGAATATTTTGACTAAGCAAGATGAGTTACTTTCTGGATAAGAAACAAGTATGTCTTGGGATAATCTCTTCTATTCAAGATCTTTTCTCTATGAAAAGAGATTTTGAGATATACTTGTTTAAAATACCTTCAGGATCTTGAAAGCAACAAGTGTTTCCAGTGTTTCTGCAGTTGTGTGAAATGTTTTGCATGTCAAAACGAAGGTGATGAATTATAGTTACACAAAAGGGGCAAGCAAATTCTATTAAGACAGTCAGCAAAAGTTGGTTTTGTAACTTCCTTGAAATTATAAAACTTTTCCTGTTAAAAATCACCACAAACTAAAGGAAAATTATATTTGAATTTTCATTTATTTTTATGACAGTACTGTGATGCATTATTTTTGTCTGCCTCAATAAATATGTTCTGGAGAAAACCAATTTTTTTCAGGTATTAGAGTGACCTGACAAAAGTTGAAAAATCTCATCTAAACAGACTATACACTCTTCTTTTCTTGCCTAAATTCCCATGATTCATTCATACATTATCTTGTCTCCTCAACTTTTATTCTTTCTGTCCCTATCTCAGTTTGTGCTCTGGACAGGTTTTACTCCTTTGCAGCCAATGTGTCCCTGTAGTCTGCATGCTCTGATATGGGTTAGACCCAATCTGTCCAAGTAGACTGAATACCTATCAGTAGTTTGAATGTTTTAGCTCCCCCACATCCAGCAGTTGGCAAATTGTTGTTTTTGTTAAATCTGACCCATTTAATGTTTCAGAGGTATCTGTAAATTTGCCAAATAAGTGACAAAAAATGAAAAAAAATCTACTTCCACTTGTGAGGCTAGCACACAGTTAGTGCAAAATTAATTTGATAGTATACATTAATAATGGTATAATTGTTTGTACTTTTAATTTTACACTGTAACTGTAGTTTGAACAAAATTACGACCAACATAAATAAGGACAAAACTGTCTCTCAAGAGCCACCAGAATTCTAAAGAAATATTAAAATATGAATTCATGTAATCTAGAGCTCCATACACTTGAACATCTCTTTTTGTCCAGTTCTAACCAGTACTAGGAAGCTTTTCACCAGGTCAATATCTGAAACCAACCAGCCCATTTAGACATAATTCCTTGGGGATTGGTTTGATGGATGTCGTTGGAGCCCACGTACTGCACTGATCAAGCTGCCACAACACAACATGAAAGAACCCCATGAGGGCACATGGGTGAGCAAGCAGAAAAAAGGGGCTAGTTTATTTACAAAACTCAATTTTATACATTTCCAAAGGTGCCTGTGGATTGGAGGATGAAATCCCACCTCCCAAACCACATTGGTCAAGACAACTGTCAATCAGCTCTCTTCTCCAACCTCAAAATATGTAAACAATGAAGGACAGTTAGGAAAACAAAGCTGTTGTTTATAGTACAAATGTGGGAAAGTAGAAATTCTGACTCCAATATGAAAAACAATTCAGAAGACTTAGAAAAATCCTCAAAACCAGGGTGACATCAAGAAATGCTGGTGGTGGGATTACATGAGAGAAAGGCTGCGCGTATTGTCTACCTGGACTTCAGCAAAGCCTTTGATACTGTCTTCCACAGCATTCTCCTGGGAAAAAGCTAGCATCCCACAGATTGGGCAGATGCACAGTTCACTGGGTTAAAAGCTGGATGATCAGAAGCAGAGAGGTGTAGGTGAATGCTGCTACATCCAGTTTTCAGCCAGTCACTAGTGGTGTCCCCCCATGAGGCCTGTCCTGTTTAGTGTCTGTCTGGATGAGGAGATTGGGTGACACTGTTTTGTGAGGGAATATTGATCTGCTGGGGGGCAGGCAGGTTATACAGAGGGAAATGAACAGACTGGGTCATGGGCCAAGGCCAGTTGTCTGAAGTTCAACAAGGCCAAGTGCCAGGTGGTGCTTTTGGGTCTCAATGACCCTATGCAGTACTACAGGCTGGGGCAGGCTGGCTGGGGCGCTGCCCAGAGGAGAAGAATCTGGAAGAGCTGGTTGACAGCATCTGAACACAAGCCAGCTGTGCCCAGGTGGCCAAGAAGGCCAATGGTATCCTGGCCTGAATCAGCAATAGTGGCCAGCAGGAGCAGGGCAGGGATTGTCCCTCTGCAGTCTGGAGGACTGGTGAAGCTGCACCTCACTTACTGTGTCCAGTTCTGGTCCCTCATAACACAAGAGACATGGAAGGGCTGGAGTGAGTCCAGAGAAGGGCAATGGAGCTGGTGAAGGGTCTGGGGCACAAGTCTTGTGAGGAGTGGCTGAGGGAATTGGGGTTGTTTAGCCTGGAGAAAAGGAAACTTGAGGGAGACCTTATTGCTCTCTACAACTGCCTGAAGGGAGGGTGTAGCCAGGTGGGAGTTGGCCTCTTCTCCACAGCAAAAAGTGACAGGACAAGAGGAAATGACCTTAAGCTGCATAAACAGAGGTTAATGTGAGGCATCAGAAGGAATTTCTTCATAGAAAAGGTTGTTAAACATTGGACCACTTAACACCACCAGGGAGATGGTTAGTGTTCAAGAAGTAACTGGATGTGGCACTTAGCGCTCTGCTCTAGTTGACAAGGTGGTGATTGGTCAAAGATTAAACTTCATGATCCTGAAGGTCGCTTGCAACTTAAATGATTCTGATTCTGTGACATGCCTTTTGTGTTAGGGCTTAGTTTTCTCAGCAAGTGAGAATGCAAATATGTGTCTACTTCCAGGAATTGTCTTAACCACCAGTCTATAGAATAGTTCTTATATGAAATGTTTTTTGGTGTTTTTTTTTTCCTGGTTCACAGAACTTTTCACTTCTTATTGCATTATATGTACAGCTACAAGGTAAGCAGTCTTGGGAAAAGCAAATGGAATGTAAACCGTCTCTCTGAGAGTTTCCTGATGACTTGACCAGAATTTCGTAGATTTTTTTTGTCATTGGGGCCCAGACAATTTCCTCTGGATTACTTTAGAGACGTCATCACCACATGTGTTTTAAGAGAAAAATATCTACCTTCCAATAATAAGTAGGTACTTGTGACTTACAGAGTGGTTTCTTCTGTGATCACAGAGAGTGGCATTTAACTGTAGGTAAAACACCTGAGCACCAAAGGTAGTGTTATTATTATGATTATGATTATGATTATGATTATGATTATGATTATGATTATGATTATGATTATTTCTTTTTTCTTTTTTTTTTTTCCCCTTTTCCCCAGGAGTTTTCTATAATTGGCTTATTTCAGGAAGCAGTTTAAAGGAAGCAAGGAATGACTGGGGTCATGGAGGAAATGCATGGGAACATCTTAGACTGGCTTTACTGTCTGAAGACAAGACAATGAATCATGTATCTACACTCTAATACAGATGTTTGTATTCCTTTGAGGGAGGAGCTGGTCAAGTGCTTAAATGGTTCTGCAGCACCTCAAAACTTTTTAGATGTGAAATGACAATTTATTGGACTGTGGAGTGCTTCACAGTCTCCATCAGAATTATGTACTCTCAGCAGTACAAAAAAAAAAAATCATTATTATTTAATACCTTTGCATATAGTCCCAAATGTAAAACTGCATATTTTCATAATCAGCAATTAAGGAATTAAAATATAGGTAATATAGATAATAAAAAAACCCAAACAAACAACCTCTACAAAACCCAATTTACATGTAACCCAAGAGGTAAGAAGTACTTTGGATACAAGTCTGTGGGTTACTTTTTTTCTTTCTTTCCCTCTTCTCTCCAAGAACAGTTTTAAAACAAAAACATAAATTCATCACCCTTGGCCAAAGAGTTCTTCTCCCTAACACTATGCACTTGGATCTCAAATGTTTTCCTGACTTGAGACCTCTGTCAACACATAAATACAGAGGAAAATGGGCAAGATGATCAAGTGAGTTGTAAATAATTGCTTAAAGGAAAAGGATGGGAAAATAGGTAAAATTACTTAAGGAATATCATTTTATGATAGATACTTGCAGGTGGTAAGTGTGTATATTTGCTGTTCTTCTTGAGCAGTCCTTGCCAGAGAGATTATATGCATCAACTACTTTTCCTGATTTAATTTGAACTGTTTTACAAATTCTGTCTCCATTCAAATTGCACAGACAATTAAAATAAGGATGCCTTCATTTACAAAGAGCACACATTGTTCTGCTTTTTTCTGAACTATTTAATGTTTTCTTTCTAATGTCTTTTTTTTCGGTTGTCTTTTGAACACATGCTCACCTGCTTTAGAGGATCCAAAGCTACTAATAAAAACACCCCATAATATATAACAGATGCAGAAGTGAATATAAGTGGAAACAGTTGAATAAGGGGAGCAGACCCAGAGCTGTCATCAAGCTCTTCACAGTCACTAGATTTTTTTTCACCTGCTCATGCAGTGCTTGCTCAAGACCTGTTGGCAGTGACTATATGTTTCATCTAGCACCATTTCCCAGCCCCTCCACCTCACAGGCTTTTTCTGAGAGTTTGTGAGTATATTAAATTCATCTTTAAATCCTGCTAAATGTGCTAAACAATGTAAAGTGGTTGCCATTAAAAAGACAAATTTATGTGCTGCCAATATTTTTAGGACCTCCTTCTAAAATTTGTCCTTGGAGACTTTCTGGAATCCTTCCAGCTTGTGAGAAACTGGTGTGGAAGGGTCTGTGTCAGCTTGGTGAGGAGACCATTAGAGGGGTGGGAGACCTTTTGATTACTTTGCTTTATAAACAAAATGCATTTTGAGAAGAAATATGGAAATGCCATTTGACAACATTTTATGCAGTACTTTGAATTTGTGGCCTAGTCATGGTAGGCATACAAGACCTATTGAAAATATCATATCTCTGTGTGTAAACTTGAGAGCAAAGGAAAATTTATCTTTCTTCAAAGATGATTTTGAAAGCAATTGATGTTTGCTGTTTTCTATCCACATGTAAAAGATGTGTTTACAGAATTTTTTTCTAGATGTATAAAGAAAATTTTGGGCAAGATGGCTTTAAGCAAGATGCAGAGAAGCTTTGATTTGGATACAAAATTAAGTATTCCAGAAACTGTAATTTCATGTGCATTCCTTTCCTTCCAGGAGTGTTTCCAGATTCCATTAAACACACCAGGCTTTGTTGTCTTATGTTCTTTGTGGATACAAAAAAAGAAAAAAGAACGTAGAGGCTATTAAAACAAGCTTAGAATCTAACAGCAGATATGTAATAATACAGTCGGTGACATTTTTCATTGTGAACTTTATCTCCATTTGTTGGTTGTAGTAATGTAGTTGGACAGTAAACTTATGGAAGAAGGACCTTCTTGTTGGCACACCAGCATAATTCTCTAGTGTTAAACCAGCACTCTTAAAAAGAATTTTTCAATATGGTTTCATTTAAGTTCTGCTTACATGTCCTACGGTACTTGTCAGTACAATGCTGGATTGTGAAATAAGCTATAGACACAAATATCTTTTTAGAGGACATGTGGTCTGACTGTCTCTGTTGGCAGCACAGAGAAGACATCCCCAATTCCCTACCAGAGAGTACAGAGGAAAATAGTTTTGGTCTTTCTCTGTCCTCTTTCCATTATCCCATGTGAAATGAAATGCAGTGCTCCTAACAAAAAGTTATAGCTTTTCTTCCAGCTAAATTAAACAATAGCATTTCTGCTATTAATTGGTGCATGTTCAAAGGAGTTTTGTGTTTTATTGTGTTTATTGATTTGATCTATTTGTGTTCAATATGACTGATTTTCTTCCTAGAACTAAGCTACAGGAATATTTCTATTCCACAGACCTCTTGAAATCGAACATCATTCTTTGTTATGCAATCTAGTGTCACTTCCCTGTTCAGAGGCAGATCAGGACAGCAGGGAAAGTCAGTTTGTCATTTTGTGTTAGACACTGTGCTTCCTTTCTCCCTGCTCAGTATATGCCTTTAAATATAAAGTTCAAAGTAGCTCTGCTATACAGAGACCTGTTTCTCTGTTCACACTTGCTTTGTATTGGGCATACAGGCAAATTATAAGAGGAACTTTATTCTCTTTTGTTTGCAGCCCCTTTAGTTCTATGTGGTCGATAGTTTTAAGTATGCAAAGAAGTAAGCAGGCACTAAAACATATGGATCCAAGTGCTGACCTCAGTTACATCACTGTAAATCTGGACAGGAACTGTTATCATTTGGTTTTGTGCTGGTGCTATTAAGATAAAGAAAGGGAGTGATTTATTAGTGGTGAACAGAATTTTTATAGCCATCCCAGTCTTGCACAAGTTTATAAGGTTGTTTAAATACCAATACCCACAGATTTAACTCCTCCTTTTATTATGTGTAAAAAACTCTTAGGTAGGTCATTCCTTGCATAGTAAGTGAACCGTATGTAAGGGTATATGAATTAAAAGTCCTGTTATCTGAGGAAATTACTTGTTGGATTTTCTTTAAAGTCTCATAGCTCTTGTACAATCCTTCATTCAACTAATTTATTATTTTTTACACAAAAAATGTCTGATATGTGTCACTATTGCATGAGCATAGTGGCTAAAACAGGACCATTAGCAAGACAGTGAACATGTTTGTAATTTCTTTCAGGGACGCAGACATGTAAATGTGTTGTGATGCATTTTCTGGACACCTCAAGAAATTTTAATCAGCATTCAAAAACAAGGGATGGAGGCACAAGGAAAAGTTTTTTCAGGCGTATTGATTGTGATTCCAAATTATCACTGCTGCTTGGTCTCTTGTCCTTTCATTCATAACTCTCTGTATTTTTTTCAAGCTTTACTGTAAAGAAGAGATAAACAGATAAATTTGCACATGTAGAAATAATAAATAATAATATATGTGAAGAAAACGCTTCAGTCTAAAAACTTTTGTCTTGGTTATTTTAAATATTTAATGAACATAAAATACTGTGGTCTTTTGAATGGTGTCTAAATAAATTAACATTGTGGGATATACTTAATTATTTTACTGATGAATGTTTTGAACATTTTAAACATTTTTAATGTGCAAAAATGAAACTTTTATGAGAATATGCAATAATTTAATAATTTAATAAACTAAATAAAATAATTTAAAAGTCACAGTAAAGGCAGGAATGACTGCTGCTATAAGGCCTGATAGCTGCACCACTGAAGTCTGTGCTGATATTGTCTTTTTCACCCATCACTGACTGAATAAACTGTACAATTTATCTTTTAAAGGGCACCACAGTCACTTAATATTTAAGAGAATTGGAAGCTTCAAGATATATTTATCAACCTCATCAGAACAAAAGTAAACTTTTGGGAGGAATGCTTAAAAAATAAATTATTTTAAAGAAGGTTTCTGATTTCTGCATTCTGAAAAGCTGTTCAATGTCCAAGAGTACAGCACTGAAGATATTGAATGTATCATTTTTCCATTGAAATAAGTAACACGTAGGATTTTTCCTGAGATAACATATAAATAAATGCAAAGTCAAGGCCTTAAACCAGCCTAGAAATGATTAGTTCTCTTGATGTCTACAGCTTTTCAGAGCAGGCACTACTTTTACTTACCTGAAAGTGGTTTTTCTCTTGACATGCATATATAAAACTTTTATGTGTTCCCAAGAATCTGTGAGAAATTATGCAAGTTTACTCTGGAGAAAAGGGGCACAAAATCCCCTAAAGGTGGATGTTTAAATAATAGAGAGAAGCTGTGAACTGACATCAAATCCTTATTGAAGAGCTCATGGAGATATGGTCTTTTCAAACACACTGAGTTGAGAGCTCTAAAATATTAAAGTGATTTCTGATGTCCAGCTTCAAGGCAATAAAAATAGATCTTCAAATTTTTATGTATGAATACTGGGCTTTTACAGTAATAATGGCCATCAGGAGGATGTTGCACATTTGCAGACTTACAATTTTCTCTGCTGGTATGCTGCACATATGTTTCTTACTTATATAGTGCCAAGTCCTGTGTTTGAAGTGGAAATTATTTGATGAAGATTTTTTATGTACACTATTAAAGCATGTTATACATTGGTCAAGACAGAGATAGCTGGCATGTTAATACAGAAATATAATACAGAAATATACAGAAAGTATATTTGGTCTTAGTCCAAATGTACAGGTATACATTTATGGGTAGACATTGTTTCAAAAGATTGGATGTTTCTATTAAGTAATTATTTTCATGCTTGTCACCATTTATTGAAATTTAATAAACAAGTGAGTTCAGAATTTCTCCCATTTCTACCTGGGTTTATTCTGTCTTCACTTGAAACTCCCCCATAATCTAGTTCCACTTCACTTTCCTCTCTTGTGTCAAAAATTCCAGGCTGTTTTGGGTATTGACCTATCTTGGACAACACTAGGCTCCCCAAAGTGTCCCTGAGAAAAAAAAAAAACTTCATGCTGTATAATATTCACATATAATTAATTGAATAATATTTATTTAAACAAGTAAACCTATTGCATAAAACTTCCCTATGATTTTGTTATTGGTTCCCACAACTGGATCTGCTGCAGGGGGGATGAGGATTTCTGGCTTGGGCCAGAATGTGGTGCTGCAGCTGCCCTTGTAGAAGAGCCTGAGGAGAGACGAGGGAAGAAGACTAGGATGTGTACAGACTAATTCACATCCTTAGATAAGTAAACATTTAGAGTTATTTCTTATAATCAAAAACAGCTTTTTAGCAGCTTTATAGTTTTAAAAAACTTTAATGTAGTACTTGTCTTTCTAAGTAGAAGTTTTACTTTTCCACTTGGTTTTAAATCACATCAACTTCTCCATTTTAATGGACATGCAAATTTAACAGGGAGGCCAACTTAATAGGCTATGCAGAAGATGGTCTTGTATTTTCAGGATAAACCCAGCATATTTTTGATAGAACTGTGCTTGTTTCTATTTCAAGCTCCAGCTCAGCCCAGCATCTTTTAAAGGAATTAATTCATTGAAGTTCCCTGTTGAACCAGCAACTTGTGGATAGAGAACTACCTGGGTGTTTCTTGGGTTTTGTTTTTTGTTTTTTAAATGTGTGATTGAAATAAAAAATAGCTGGAGTTTTGTGATTAGGAATTTCACCTCTCTTCAGGCATGTGGTCCTCCTATATGTCATAAGGATGATACTAACTTTAATTTTACATTCAATTCTGACTGTAAAAGCCTTGACAGCTTTCAGTGAGAAAAAGTTATTGTTGTTTTTCTCATTCTGAAGTCTACCATACAGAGGTGGACAGAATTTTATTAAGATTTTAAAGTATCTTTATCACTGTTAATGTCATAAAATACTGTGTCATAGCAGCTAATTGTTATGCTATATACTTGAACTCTCTGCTTACTGACATACTCTCTTTGCTCTTCCAGTAGTAAATATTATTTCTGGTCTGGGTAGGCCTATTAATTGACTCTCTTATGGTTCATCATAATTAAGAAGGGTCTTACTGGTTGTTGCAATTTTCACTCAAGTAAAAATTCTTGCATGCCTTCCACCCCACTTTGGCCAATAATCTTCTCTGCCCCATACATGATGGACAAAAGTTGCCTTGTTGGTGTTTTGGGGGTCAAACAGGACAAAAATTGTCACTTTTGTGGCAGTCAGGATCTTATAATTCAATAGTCTTCCTGCTGAGGACAATAGAGGAATGCTCTCTTAATAAAATGCAGTATAATCTTCAAGAGCTCAAGAACTCCAATATATTGTTTTATGCTGTTTGGGGAATATATGTATAATGTGCATCAAGATATGTTCATATTCATAGCAGCCTGTGGAAGTGTGGTAGAGAGGGATAAGGGAGATGATTTAGGAAGATTGGCTTGAAGATGGAGAAGGTCCAGGTAAAAATGTGAAAGACTGGATACATGTTTTTTAAATATATCAAACTCACAGGCCAAAAAAGAGGCACATTTGCAAAACTTCAGGCTTGGTCCCAGCTGTAGTTCTGCTGCAGTTATTGTTCATGATGCAGAGTTTTGTACCCCATGTTATGGTATTTTGCTTTTTTAACTTTTATGGGTGGCCCCGTCAAGATCATCAATCCCAATATAAAAAAAAATCATGAAAATGAAAATTTGAGCAAGTTGTTGTTCTTCTGCTGAGTCTATCTGATATAACACCATTTGGAACTGATTAATGTTTATTTACCATCCCTGAGTAAAAAATACATACCTTGAGGTTCTTACAGCCTACAGTGGAATGGAAGTGGGTTTTAACCTGTAAAGGGTGATGAAGTGCTTCCTTCACATTTGCAGTGGAGCTATTCCCACTCTGACCGTGAATTCTGCTCAGTGACAGCTCCTCCAAGGGTGACAAATGTTGTACAGGTGTTATGGGGGGCATTATTTGAGATGGTGAGCAGGTGCTGTTTAAATTGTAGGTGAGAGGATGTGTTTGAAAGGGGGATTTTACAAATATGCTTCTGGAAAAAGAGAACATTCCAGTTGGTCACAGCTGCATTCAGTGTAATGCTGTTTTTTTTCTCTCTGAGTTGCTGGTTTTATCTGAGTTGATCTTTGAAATACTAATTTGGTGCAGAATCTGTCTCATCATTTTTATGTTATATAGAAAATTAGTTGAAGTTAAACTGATACTGTCCTATTTTTAAAAAATAAAAATATTTACCTGTCTGATAGGTAAGAGCAGTGTACTAAAAGAAAAGGAAATTTCCTTTTGAGAGGGTGTTTCATCCGGGAAAGCTAATCGGTCAAATGGATACTTTCCACAAGATGGCAGTGTAGGTGCATGTTTTTAACTTTCCTGAGCGAAAATAAATTGTTCTGCAAAACGCAAAAGAGGATTAGTGGTTAAGTTAGCCATTTATGACTACAAAATAATTACTAAATGTTGTATTAGTGTAGTTATTAGTAGTGTATCAGATCCTGGGTGATACAGAATTTCAGTAACTTCCACTACTGCTGGGTTTG
The DNA here is from genome assembly GCA_013397195.1 of Hylia prasina. NCBI lineage: Eukaryota > Metazoa > Chordata > Aves > Passeriformes > Sylviidae > Hylia > Hylia prasina. Next base: position 28,499 of record VYXD01010221.1, read on the forward strand.
AGTATCATTTGTTTAAAATACATGTAACTGTTTTCTTGCCATTTGTTTGTGGTTATAAGACATAACCACTCTAAGCCATGAGCATATTATATTTTGAAAATATCTGATAAAGTCGAATCTTTCAAGCTGGAAAGTTAATGCTACTTTTTGACTGAATTTCATTCACAAAATGTTTGAAAACAGACTTCTGTGCATTATTGTATAGTCAGAATTTCTATGTATAAAGACCTGTGGTCCTTTCCTTGGATGCCCATTTATCTGTGTGTGTGAATTCCTAAAGGCCTCATAATGCATTCAGTACTCGTTATTAACTGCTGTCTATGTTACAAGCTTAAAAGCAGAGTAGGATGTTCTTAAATAATGATTTGAAGCTATTCCTTGCACGTTGTTTGGGTGTGTGGGTNCTTGGTGATATCTTTATTCAGTATAATAAAAATTCTTCTCTGATAAGTGCTCCAGCTGGCTTTTGCACACAGTGCTTGAGCACTTTCTGTTAAGGTTAAGTGATGTTATTTTTAAAATTTAAGTTATTTAATTTTCTGGAATTTAAATAAAGTAAGCTCCCCCCACCTGTTTTCCCAAGTACTTGAAAAGGCTGGAACAGAATAAAGGCCAAACCACACTCAGTATTCCTTGTCCAAATAGGGTATTAAGACTGTATTGAATCTCTAGTGTAAAATTTCTGTTGATTTCAGTTTGTAAAATTATCATTGAAGTAGAAGTGATAGAAAGTTTCTTGGAGGTTTTTTTTTGAGGAATGTATGAGTACCAGATGATTGGTACACAGTGCAAGCTCAATTGTGTTTTTAAATCCCAAATTAAAAATTTGCTGTTAAGCTGGTTTTCTCCAAGTTGAGGGTAGCAATAATGAAAAGCCAGAATGTGAAGACTTAGGCTTCCTACAACTTGATTTGATTACAGCCATGGGAACGTGGAAAAAAATTCAGGGGTTCTTCAGTAAGAAGGAACCATCTTTCATCACCATGTAAAATGTAATGGAGTTTATCTCAAATATCTTGCTGTGTTGTAGCTGTGCCCAAAATCTATTCTACAGTCTTGGAGGCCTAACAAGTTTATCTTTGTCCTTTTGGCCTATTTCTTATCTGGCTGGCACATCCAAGTCTGTGTGCGTTTCAGGGAAGTGTTGAGGTTTTTAGTGCTTTACACAGGTATGTTACTGATTAACAGTGCAGCTGTTTTGTGGATTATGTGTCTCCACCAGTGTAGTGAGGATGGAAAGAACAACTTGACAGAGTATGGAAGTTAGAATATGTTTGATTTATCCCAACAACCAGTGACTTTGTGCAAAAATGTTTATCCCAGCAGGATTTGTGTTATGTTACCTAGGTTATCATACAGTTTCAATATGCTTCTTCCATTTATATCAGCTTCCAATGTTCAGGAATTTCACAAGTTGACTGACAATTATTATACTGAAAAGTATTTGGTAACATGTTTGTCAGTGAAGTCATGGAAATTTACTGTACAGGTTAACTACTGATGTTTGCCTGTTAACTACTGATGTTTGTTTAATAGATTTCAGTACTTTGTTGAGGTCTCAGTCACTGCCCTGAAGAATTTACAATCAGAGATAGGTAGAGATAACAAACCCACATTGAGTTTACTTGGTGAAAATTGTTAGCCCAACCAAACATGACACATGAAGCATGACAGATAGCATATACCTTGCATTCCAGTGTTAGTAAGCCAGTGAAAATAATTCAAATTTATAAATTGAAAACAGGAAAAATTAAATTAGAATTATGACTGGAGAAATACTGTGAAAAATGAGGTAGCTTTCATTGCCCAGTGAAACCTTTAAAAGGAGCAGATTTTTATATTAAAAAATTATAAAAAATTTGGAGAGAGGATTATTTCTTATTCAGAGCAAACTGTTTACATAGAGGAATGGCCTAGAAAGGGTTGAGCTTCAGTATTGTGTGTAGAAGTCAGGATGAGAGAATTAATGTTTAATACTAGGAGATTTGTAGTTATTCCTCACCATTTTGATGAAAGAACTGTTATGAACTTTGTGTGGGAAATTACATTTGTGATTGCCTTCAGAATAGAATTTTTTTCCTGGAAGAAATTTGTCTCAGTTTATTGGGTCAATGAGGCCCCATCCTGGAGCTGAGTCACAAAGTGTGCCAATTTCTTGGCAAGCTCAGTGCCAGCCTTCTTGATTCTCAGTTTTCTCTATTTCAGAACACACTACTTCATCACATCGGTGTCAGTACTTCACAGAGCATCCAAGTACAAGTCCCTCATAGTTGTGTGTGCTGAAATAGACCACTGAATTTTAGTCAGACTTAAAGCTGTCTTTTCATATCTCATCCAACACTGATAGTGTCCTTTCATATCTCATCCGACACTGATAGTGATGTATTTTATCACTTACAGAGAATTACTGTACATAAATTGAATGTCTTGTCAGTAAAACCATTGTTATCTATGTAACAAAATTGTTACAGATCCATTGTCAAGGCCACTTCAATTCTTGCTCCGTTTTACTGAACAGATTTATATTGGCTTTGTGCAGTTAGATAGAAAAGATAAACAAAAAACAAGAAATAATTTGTTTATTTTGTTTCCAAATTTGAAGATTAATAAGGTAGATAAGTAAACCCAGATTTACCTCATTAATCTTCAAATTTTCTCATTTGTTCAGATGACAAAAGCTTCATCAGAAGAGAGAAAAAAATTGAAGAGGAAAGCTATGTGGTCTAAGGAAAGAATCTTTTCAGTCTCAAGAACTTGTAAAAGGAATTTTGGATTACAAAACCCAGACAAGTAGCTCCAGGAGCTTTGATGGCATGAATTTAAAAGGGCAAAAGCAAACCGCTTTTAAACACTGGTAAATTGAAGGAAGAGCCATCAGAATAGTGAAAAAAAAATAGGCACTGGGGCAAAATAAGAAGGAAGGCTTGGAGAGCCTTTTCAAAAAGAGGACATGGTGTATGAGGTAGAGGAAAAGTACATCACTCTCTACAACTACCTGAAGGGAGGTTGTAGCTAGGTGGGGGTCAGTCTCTTCTCCCAGGTAACAAGCTATAGTACAAGAGGAAATGGCCTCAAGTTGTGCCAGGGGAGGTTTAGATTGGATATGAGGAGAAATTTCCTCACCAAAAAGTCTGTCCAGCACTGGAACATGCTGCCCAGGGAAATGGTTGAGTCACCATCCCCAGAGGTATTTAAAAGAGGTGTAGATGTGGTGCTCAGGGTGGTTTAGTGGTGGACTCAGAAATGCTAGGTTAAGGGTTGGAAAAGATGTTCTTAAAGGTCTTCTCCAACCTAAATGATTCTATGATTATTGAATGATCCAGAGCATGGGAGAATATGCATATGGACCTTGCACATAACAGGACATCAGGCTTAATGAAGGTAATTTCTTGGGATAAAATAAAGTCTGCTTTTCACCATGAGAGGGAAGAGGGATAATTAGGGATAATTAGGGACAATTAACTATCAATTAAGTTTATCCTCTACAATAGCTGTGTTTGTGAATATTGAATGTAATGCAGGCAAACCATCAAGTCTGCTAATTCAGTTAAATTCAGTAGCAATTTTTTGACTTTTCATTTTCTAAAGGAGATATGAAAAGCAGTGAAAAGTATCTGATTTTTTTTAAGAATCAGGAATAAGTTATTTCTTCACTTTTTCTTATCCTTTCCAGCTCCATGTCCAATAGAATAGAATTATGTCATTTTATTTAATTATTTTTCATATTCAGGTCACTTCAATAAGAATAATGCTTCCAAGGGGTTTGTGCATTGCAGTCTAAGCAAGCTCAGGAGTATGTTTTAATTCAGATGATCTCCCCAGCTTATGGATTGATGGCCCCACATATTATTCTCCTTTTCAATTTCCTAGTGGCAAAATTTAGTGTGAGGAACATGAAATGTGAATGTCACTTGAATAAAAAAAGCCAGTGAAAAAATCCCAACACAATAAATATCAGCAAACCCAAGAAACCCGCTCTGCAGGAGTGGGATGTTAGTTTAGAGCAGAGGCAGTACACCATGTAATCATTAGAGCTGGGCAGGAATTGTGGTTTTATTATCTGTGCCATGGATATTTTGTACCTGTTGAAGGTACTGTACTTTGATGGGAGTCACAGCAGGAGATTTGTAACCTGAAGCTAAATAGTCCATTAAGGGATCATGCTACTGCATTTTTTGCTTCTGTGGTTCCTGAAATCCTAAGCAAAGGGGTGTTTTACTAACAGGTCTAAGGAATAGCATCCTTTATTTTATGTGTTTCTAGTAAAGTAGTTCTGGAGTTGTAAAGACTCATGTGTAGAGCCCTGCCAATCCTGACTTGCTCTGGATCCTATTATAAACACATCTCATACGTGGCAGAGCAGGCTTGTAGCATCATCCTTTATTACCAGGAATGCACACATTTATAATATATCCTTCAAAATTCTGGAGAAAACGGAATGATGAAAATGATCTCTAAAGGTCACAGTACATTTCCCCTTGTTCTTAAAGCAAGAGAACAAATGAGGAAACTCCTGGCTGATGATGTTCTGCTTGCAAGTGAATGATTTCATACTCTGTTTCCTTAGAGCTTCATAGGGCTCTTACTCTCTAATTTAATTTCAATCACTCAATGGCAATATATTGTTGAGAGCTATCAAGTGTCATGTCTGGTTGTTAATCTTTTAACAAATATATTTCATATTTTTGATTTTATGTTTCCATTTTCCCATACATCCTGGCATCATACAGTCTTCACAAGCAATATGCTCTTTGGGATAAATCACATGTGTTATGGCACTAGCAATATGGACTGGAATATCTCACTGGACTCCCTATAGTAGTAGTAATAATGATAATGATGATGATAATGATAATAATAATAATAATAGTGTGTATGAGTCAGTGCAGGAGTGGCTAAGATTAACTCAGAGTTTCGGGGAGCCAAGAGATGATTCATCCTTTGAAATAAAGAGAAGCTGCTCATAAACATTAATAGACATTTTCAGATTTGTTTGCAGCATACCAGCACTAGCTGTAGATCCTGAAGAAGCAACATGAGGAACTGAGAATGTCATACTAGGCAGCAGTTTTATAATCAATGACTTATGCATGTGGATTTGTCGCTGCTGTAGATATTGGCACTCTCTACTGTCAAGATACAGCAAAAAACCTTACTGGTTTTGCTCTGCAGCAGTTTTTTTCACAGTCCTTAGTGCTGTTCTTCTGCACTTGAGATTTGCTGGGTGTTTCCTGGAATTTCTGAATGCTAAGTCCATATCAACCACAGCTACACTAATTTATAGTATCTAAAATGGCAAAAGACTCAGCTAAAAGGAAAGTCACTCTGATGTAGATCCACTGGACAGCAGAATGAATTTGTTCTCCAGAGTGGATATATTTGTTCCTCCTCTTTGCACCTCTGCCAAATCATTTTAATTGGGACCTCATGTTACTCTGCCTTCTGTGACAGTCATTCTGAACCCCCTACTTCTTTGTTGTGACAATCACTCTTGAAGCCCCTACTGCCCTGAAGCCATCTTCACAATAAAATGCTGAATTGTACCCGGCTGTTGACCACGTGCTCCCAGCTCATGGAGAACTTGCTTGCTTCAGGTGAAAAACAGTGTGATGCTTACTTTGCTCAGCTCTCAGGCAGTGTCTTTGACTTCCAGTGTGGCCACTTGCCAGAGAGGTTATATGTTTTCTAGTCACTGCATGTGTTTGGACTGGTTTTATCTGGTCAAAGGAAAGACTCATGTTGGAGTCAGAGTTGAGAGTATTGTGATAAACCCCGATTGGTATCCAATGTGATAGAGCTTTCTGCCCTCAGGAATTTCTTCTTCCCCTACACATTGCTCAGGGTGGGAGCCAGTCTGATGTGTCACAAACTGTCATCTTTTCCTGTTATATTTAATGAACATGCAACTGCTGCTTTTGTTGCCTGTTCAGTTCCTCAGACCATGGTGGCCACTGCTCTTTGTCCAGCCAAAATAGTTTCATCTTGTAAACTAATAACTTATCTTTCTTTTAGAAAGAGAAACAGGAGAGAAAACACTGATGATACGTTTACTGGTCATGCTTGTTCATGTCCTTGATTTTTTAAAAAAATATTTATTTTATTTTTTTTTATATCAGGCATTTAAGTTGGCCAACACCTACTGCACAAAAAAAAGATATGACAGACATCTTCCTTAACAAAAAATACACTCCTGTCATCTGGGTAAAATTAATCTTTTCAATACAAGCTCTTAAGCTATGGTTTTGATTTTTTTTAATCAAGAAGAAAAAACCTGTAATTTTCATTCTGATTCCTCTTCTGCATTATTGGTTTCTCATTGACCTTGTACCTCCTTTGAGACTACCATTCACACACAAAAATATCCAACATTTTTCTCAGCTTTCCTATTTGTCTTCTTGAACAGAATTCTCCTGTACAAAGGTGAAAATACTCAGAAATAATTTTGCAATTTGTCATTTCTTTCACTGCTCAAATATCTCAAATTCAACATGTGCACTGTTAAATGTTCATTAGTTCTCTTCTCTCAAAAAAATAGATTGTATTGAAACCTTGAGATAGCTGTTCGAGTTGTGTCTGTATATGGCTGCTTTCACATGAAAAATTCATTAAAAAATACTGTGAAGTACACACCTGCCTTTGGAATTTGACAATGTTTTACTTTCTTTAAGTGAAAAATGCTGAATAGATAGTGATTTCAGAGACTGCATCTATGCCTCCTCTTAGATTTTTTTTCTATTTTCATGTCTTTTAACAACCTTATTTATAAATGGGTTTGAGCTGACTCTGTTGCATATTTGACCTATATCTTGTCAAAACTTTTGTATGTTGTGATCACTTTGTTGATGTTTGTGAGTGTACTGGTTTTGGCTGGGATAGAGTTAATGTTCTTCACATTCGCTTGCATGGTGCTATGTTTAGTATTTGTGACCAAAACAGTGTTGATAACACAGGACTGTTTTCATTATTGCTGAGCAGTGCTTACCCAGAGCCAAGGTCTTTTCTATTTCTGTCCTAATGAACTCGGAAGCGTTGTGCTGCATGTGAAGAGTTTATTGATCTGCCCTTCTTACCCCTAAAAAGTGGGTACTCCTTGGCTTCAATGAATAACCTGTTTGCATGGAAAATATTCAGATGGTGTATGAGTAGCTACCACATAAGATAACCCAGTGGAATTATCTGTAAAATAGAAGGAATTAAGAGCATGTAAATATTATTTTCTTTTAAAGAAATATAAAACAATACTTTTGTGATCAGTGAAGTGATTACTACCTTCTTGTTGTGCTGCAGGTTTTATGAAATCAACAGTTTTGTCCTAACAGCTTTTCAGAAAAGGGAGTTGTATTATTATAATAACATGTATAATAGTGAATTTCTATCCACCACTAGCACTAGGAATCCTTCTACCTTGGAAGCTGAATTATTTTGTACAAGTACTTTATTTTTATTTCTCACACTATGTTACTGTGTTACGTGTTACTTCAGTGGCATTGGAGCAGATTAACTTTCTTTCCCTTTCAGATTTGACCACAGGTGCAGAACACTTCTCTTTTCCCCAGGTAGAACTGGTATGTATTAACTGTATGTTACCCAAGAAAACTCTGCAGCTTTCCCAGGTTGAGGCATCTTTCTCCATGCCTTCTTACAAAAGAACTCTATTTAATTAGCATTGACGTGATACCCACTGATGATTGTACAGAGTGTTCAGAGATCTTTGTGTTGCAATGTGGTGTTTCCTTTCATTGTGGGATGACTCTGCACTACTGGCCTCCATTGTAACAAATTAAAGTTTAACCCATTCATGTTCTGGAAATAACGGGGTTTGCCAGGTATCACTACACTTCCGAGTAGGGATAGAAACCTTCCTTTGTGGAAAGGTTGCAGCTTGAATAATTTCATGGGAAAAACTGTAACCATTTTAGGATTTCTGGATAAATAGTTCTCAGAAAATAATTAACAACATCTATATACACGCAACAAAGATCATATTGTTGAACATGGAGTGAGAAATAAGGGAAAGAAGACCAGGTGAGAGAAATGAAAATCAAGGTTTTTTTATGCTGAAGATATATCAGATTCCTAGTAAGGTAGAGAAAGGATCAGTAAATTGCAAGACAGTTTAATATTGAGCTCTCAGGCAGATGGAGTCTATTTTTTTTCTACTCTAAACAATAGACTAATATCTTCTGATTAAATGTACATTTCAGAATGGGAACATTCCTGTGGCCTTTTGAAAGCCAGACTTGAGGTGATTCATTGTAAGACTCTCTTTTCTGCGAATCCTGAATAAATTAAAATACTTATGGAGAAAATAATGTAGATATCCAGCATCCTGTAAGACTGAACAATGCTGCTCAAATTCTTTTTATATGGTCTATTTTCATTCAGCTAGTTCCACATAAAATGATACTGCCACATGAACAGGATATAAACATTATACTCCCCCTCCTTCTACTGTGAAGTAAGTCTTCACATTACTCTTAGTTTGGAAATTTAAAGTACATTAGTCAGTTAACTAATTATTAAACAGAAGAGTTGGCAGTGTCAGTTATTTTGGAAGTTTGCATGGCTGTGCTGGTTGCCAGAGTATCTCACACTAGCTGTGAGAGATTTTCCTTCACTTTTAGAGCACTTGGTGGCCTCTCTCTTTTCTGTCTCTCTTTTAATCACACTCAGCTGTGACATGGCCTGCATCTCTGTCCCAATACTATTAGTTTAGAGGCAACAATGAGGAATTTTTTAGTATAATCCACTGAGCTGGAGTCCAGTACAACAAGATGAAGTCAGTAAAATAAAATTTAGATCTGAATTTATGAAATCTTCTTGACAGTGAAATCTATGAAGAAAGGGACATTTGATATAAGTTGTGGAAATCCCAACATGGTAGAATTTTGTAGAACAATCTTCTCTGGAAAGTCCTGTCTGTATGGAGATATGCTGGATGATCTAACCCAGCAGGGTCTGTCTAGGGTTTTTGGAATGGCATAGAAGGACTGGATGCAGAAGATAAGGAGAAAAGTTAACTTTGAAATCCTGTATTACTGTTCTAATCATCTTATATGATAATACCCCTCAACAAGAGGAGCATAAACTGGTATTAACGTGAACTGCTAAATTAAAAGTCTCTCCAAAGTTTCACCTAAATCCTTCTACTAGGTTTTTTATTTCTCACTTGATACAAGAACACTTTTTCACTATAACTTTTCCTAACCTTTTTTGAAAACTATGACTTTTTCACCAGAAATTTTATTCCCATAGCATCAGATATCGGTGAATAATATTTTTGAAGCTTTTGATGGAGAAAGATACATGAGTTTGAAAGAATGATGTTATTATAAAGTTTATTTAAATGTTTTTTATGCTTAATTTTGTTTTCAGTTTTCCCAGTGGTAATATACAACATTCACATCGAAAAAGCTCTTTTTTCAATTTTCTTTTTCAAATCACATTTGAGATTACTTTGAAGAAGCCTTTGACTTCTTACAGGTAAGCAGAGTACTAGGGCTGTGGAAAAAAAGTTAAATTGTTCTTTTGGTTAGTTTCACATCATGCCTTAAGAATTATACGCATTTTTGGAAGGTCTCAATGACTTTTCCAAATTGTGTCGTCTGATGCTGGGAAGCAGCACAGGTTCACTAATAAAATAGAGAGTGTGAGGGAATCTACTTTGATATTGTTAGTACATTTCCATAGAAAGTTGTGTAATAATATCTAATAAATTCTGAGTTTTTATGATGGTCAAATACATTGCATGATTTTAACATCATTGATACATCTTGAGGATGGCTGTTGAGTAGAAACCTGGTACAATTTGTTTCTGTATGCTGCCCCTGGCAATCCTGCACTAGAAGTGTGTATTTTGTCTGTGAAAAAGAACTGTCTTCTATTGTTAGGCAATAAAATTGAGTAAGAGATGGGATCTTATGATGTGATGGAGAAATGAGATGTTCTTTTGGAAATAAACTAGGAGGTCAAGAATTTTCATGTAACATCAAAGCTAAAGGACTAAAGAACAGGCTGCTGCTTTGCAGAGGTAACAAGAGTATTTGTATTTTTTTTACAGTTGTTTTGATGTTAGCTATCTTCTAGACTAACTAATTTCAGAGGGTGGGAACAGCTGTCCATGTTGATAGGAGTGTCTTGTTACTGTTGCCTGCTTTCTTCTGACAGTGATAGTGAATGCTATCAGAAACAGGATATGGAAGTTTGACAATTCCTGTGTACTCTCATACATCCACTGTTTACGTAAATCAGAGGGAAATACTTTCACTCTGCCTTGCTTGTAGTTATAATGGAGAAAAGATCCAAAGAGACTAAATTAAAAACCTGTGTGCCAGAAAGTGCTTCATTAAACACGCAGGAGAAGTTGCATGCATCTCAGACATGTAACTTTTTTACTAATTTTTTCTTTCCTCAGCCTGTAGGAGGATGGAACACAAAAAACTTTGCTGTCCCTATTTCAGGGATTTCATGACAATTTTGATCCCTGTTTTTCTGTTTAAAAAATCCAAACACTGTAAAATAGCTGCTGAATATTCCCACTAGTGTACTCTGCCCAACTGTAGTCAGTTTTGGTGCTTAGGATCTTTATAGTGAATGAAATTGATAGATTTTCCAAATTTATTGGATTTTTTCAGTATAAATGTATTACCCTTCATTGTATTGCATTGCACTTTTTTTTTTTTTTTTTNGAAAAAGAACAGGATTAGAGTAACTACTATACAGAGTGTTCCCAAAAAGCCCAACATACAACAGGAAGCCAAGATTGTGACAGATAAGGAATGTCATGAGGAACATAGCTCAAGGCTTTTCTGACTTGTGGCCATAAATGCAGGAAGTAATTTTCCTCCTGGATCCTTTTTAAATATAGGAACAAAATAAAAGTCTGATGGTTGCAGGTATAGTGCGTGGGAGATACTGAAAAGTCATATAAATATCTGGGCAATAGGATGAAAGTGCATGCATATGAATTCGTAACTCCTAACTGTTAAATTTTTTAGGATGTTACCACTAGTCCACCAGCATCTGTGATGAAATTACATAACTTCTTATTAGTACTTCCTTTCTTAACAGTCAAATAATGTGGTAGGATGTCCCTGTTCTTATGCTCTGAACAGTATGTTCACAAAATTGCTTCGAAAAACTCTTCAATTCTGTTTCCATTATGTCAACTACAAGAACTACATGCAGAAGCTTTAGGCATTTTAATAATTAACTGGAGAACTGTCAGGATTGATTAAAAATCTCTGACAAACACCATGTATATGAAACAAATTAACCATGCTGAGATAATAAATGAATAAAAAACCCCAAATTCCAGAACACTATCTTCTTCTTTAGTACAGATCAAATAGTGTATATGTTTTTCTCTACATGCACATTTTATATGTTTATCTCTATGAGGGCTTTTTTCCTATGGTTAATAGGTAATTACCATTTTTTTATTTACAGCAAAACCAACAGTAGTCACTGCTTTCTTATGGGCGTTTGTTAACATTTATGTTAGTATATTATACGTATGCTCTTTAATCTCTCCATAAATATGTTCTTTAGAAGGATTTATTTGGTGCTAAAATTTAGTTGCAGATCTTGCTGTTTTGTGTTTTTGATTCAACTACATTTTTCAGTTGTATTGCACAGTTAATTCTTGCAAACTAAAATTAGCATCGTTAAGCAAAAAAATATAGTTTATTGCTTATTTGGCCATCTCATTTTCCGGGTGTCTATTTCCTGCAGTTCACTGTTTTTTCTTGATTTTTTAAAAAATTATATTTTATCTGTAAACATTTTTCCCTTATTATTTATTCTGCCTTTTAAATTAATTATTTCCCACATCTTTGTTGGAAATAATTAATAACTAAACCCTGAGGGCAAACCAATTGCCTTCATTTTAGATTCAGTCAAGCATCTTCCAAAACAAACAGGAGTGAAATTCTGGTGACATAAACAGTTTACACATTACAGGAATTCCTCCTGTAAAATTCAAGTTCTTGCAAATTGAAGGTCTTGGAATATGTAATCACAACACTTGAGAGTGAAATAATCTTCTGTCTAGCTCGGAAAGGGGTTGATGTTTGTGGTAATCTTGCTGGTTCATTTCTCAGTGTTTCCTAAAGAAAGTGCTATTTTGTTTTCCTCCACTAATTAAATGCTTGCTAGGTGCAAAGAGCAGCACTGTTTGTATAAAAAGGACAGTTAAAGTGGTTAAAGAGCTACCCAGAAGTATTATACAACACTCCATAGCAACCAAGTGCCCATATGAATTTATCCATACAAAATACTATCTTCTTTAAAGAAAATTGTAGAACTTCACTTAATCTTTAATGTCTTCCTGCTTCAAGTGCTCCACTGTAAATTGTAGTCATTCATTTCTGCACAATCTAGCATAGAAACTAAAGAGTATGCTTCATTCATGTGAGAAGAGGCACTATAATAAAACAGAATGTGATTACAAGACTGGGCTTTCTGCAATGCATTTAATTTTGCTTAAATTTCTCTCTGTCTGTATCCCCAACAAAATTATGGGTAGTAAAAAGAAAAATTTTGAAGTAATTAGCATTCCATAAATCATACAGTGGACTCTGGGGGAAAGCATGCAAGCAAATTAAGTAATGCATATTTCATTTCATTTCATTTCATTTCATTTCATTTCATTTATTTCATTGTGTTGATCAGTATATAAACAAAAGCTGGCAGTTAATTTTTAACTCATGTGAAGAAAAACTTTTAAGTTGAATCAGTTGAATTAAAAAATAAAATTAGTATGGTCCATTCACTGAAAGAGTTCAGCTCAGTCATCCTTCTGGTTCCCTTCCAACTCAGACGACTCTGTGGATTGATGCACATTAGAAGGATGGAAATTTGGCTTCAGTGTCTCTAACTCCAGGCTGATTTTCCTAGAAGAGGCTCACCTACGTAACCCATATTCAGCAAAAAATGTGTTTCTGAAAAAGGGGTCCTTGATAAGTGTTTTCTTGTTAAGAGAAAGAGTTTTGGCTTTATTGTGGTATTAGTCATGTAAAAGTTTAGGGGTTATGTCAAAACATGAGTTGAGTAAGAGACAAAACCAGAAAACATTGTGCAATATTACTATTGTAACTTCTGGTGTTATATGGAATTTCTGTTTTATGTATTTTGACCTCAGTTTTTCACTCTGTTTTCCAGTTAGATTTTTAAATCCCTTTGCCAACCCCAGACAGAAGCTGCTGGTAGTAACTTCTGCAAGTTCCTCTTCTTCAGTAAGGGCATTTTGAGAAAGTAGTTTAGGATCAATGCCAGTGGTTTGATAGGGACGGGGTAAAAGGCTCTAACATGTTCCTGGACTGAGTGTGCTGCAGCAAAAAAAATAGGAAAAGGAATGAGATTGCCTGCGCCTGTAAACACAAACCATTTTTCATGTTCTAGTTCTGTCTTTGGCTGAGAAGAACTTGTTGGTAGAAGACAAAGGGATGACAGTCTGCCGTTGCCTAAAGACCACATAGTACTTCATCGGTTTTCCCTGGTTTTTCATACACACTCAAAAAAGGTAATTTCTGCCAATCTTACACCAAGAAGTCAGGATTTACAATGAATGCAATTCTTCTGAAGCAAACTTTTTTACTCAAACTAGGGCTGCTGATTTTACACTGGACTCTTTTTTTCTGAGAATAAATTTCACAGAGAAATGATCCAGAAAGTAAGGAATTCACAAGGCATTTTACTTGCAATGTTTCTCTTCATATTTTCTTTTTAGTTGGTTCATAGATATTTCATATTCTTCTGCAGCATTGGCTAGTGCAAGATTTCTACTGAGACAGAGGACATTCATATTTGTTAAAAAATAGTTTCGTAGTGTACCAGAAATCAGCAAACTTTGGAAATTAATGATACATGGAATCCTCTGATTCAGAACACGCAAGTGCAGAGAAATTAAATAATTTTTTTTTTAAATAACAAACTAGCAACAAAGAAAGATAAACGTACCTTTTAATTCCCTCAAAATTTCAGCAGCCATAAATCAGTAAATGTCATCTATGGTTTGGAAATGAAATATTTAGTTAATCCTACAGGCTTTTCTCCTCAGGCCAGCTGTATGAAAGAAAAGCAGAACATGCAAGCCTGGTCATGTACTTACAAACATCTTTCTGCAAGATCAGGATGTGGGTTTGCTAGTCACCCTTGTGCCTCCATGATCCACACCAGTGCTGATGTCAGTGTTCCCTAGTGATATGAACTGGCTCAACCCTCTGAAGGTTGTCACTCATGTTGTGAGGTACAGAAACTTTTGCATTTCTGTGGCAGTTTGCCAGCAGCTGGCTTGTGTAGAGGAATAACTCATTGAGGAAGCCTGTAACCAGGACCAAATGGGATGAGCATCTGGCAGTGAAGAAAAAGGGGCAGCATGGGTATAGGCAGGTTCTTGATTCCACTGTCTCTTCCCTTTTAACCTGTCATCCTCAATTTCAATACTACCTGTGTATTTAAGCATGTCCTCCAAAGCTGTAACTTTTCAATAAGCCCACTTTTTTTTTTTTTTTTTTTTTTTTTTTTTACACAAGAAACAGAAGGTGGTTTACTTTTGTTGCATTTTTCTCACGGTGCATATGTAGTAAAAGTGATTATCTGTGAGCTGGAAAAAAACGCCAATAAACATGCACACATATTGCATATAACATGCTCTATCTAATGTTTGTTTTGAAAAAGCTTAGGAATCACAGATGCTACAGGTCACATGTTTATTACTACATGTTGCCACAAATGATAGCAGAAACATGTTAATTCAGCCTTTTTTATGAAGCTTCATTCATAGTAATGCAATGTGACCTTCAAAAACCTGTCTGGCTACTTCAAGTGTTTACAAGAGAGTAGGGAAGGTATGGCATGCTGTTACTTAGATGTCTTTAAATATTAATAGAGAGAAAGTATCTTTCAACTCTTTACCCAATCAGTTTCTTTCCTTCTAGGATGTGTTGTACTTTGAAGCCTAATCTGTTTGCATTGTAGTATGATATCTGTATGACAACTAGGGTTCATGAAAAAATAGAAATTGTATTTCATTATCAGTTACTATCAGTTAAAACATAAAATTACTACCGCTGCACAGTAGGGTAGTCAAAACACTTGGTTATGCAGGGTCAAAGTGAGTTTCAGTTCCAAAGAGGTCATGGATTCTTCAGAAAAAAACAGTATGAGTTCAGGCCCATAATGGTAGAAATGCTTTCTATGGTGAAACAGCATACATTACCATTGAAATAGAAGTATTTTGGCCTGAGCTTCCTACCTGCAAAAGAAAATAATGTTAGTAATTGCATGTAATATTCCTGGTCTGAAACAGATTAAAAAAATTCAGGACTCTGTCTACCACTGACAATAAAATTTTCATATGAAGTGGTTCTGGTTTCCTCTTAAGGCTAAAAAAAAAATGTTAAAAGCCTTTTCAACATGATACTAGCACAGAAAACAATATTTTCTTAGAAATCACAGGGAAACCAGAGGTATTAAAATATTTAATTAATTTAGAATTTGGTGTTTTAGTGTGAGGAATCCTGCCTTAATAAAGTAATCTCATTTAATTTCTTCACTGAAAGGGTTGTTAAGCACTGGAACAGGCTGCCCAGCAATGTGGTGGAATCACCATCTCTGAAAGTGTTCAAGAAACATGGATATGGCATCTGAGGATGTGGTTTAATGGTGAATATGGTAGTATAGCTAGGTTGACAGTTAGACTTGGTAATCTTAATAGACTTTTCCAACCTTAATAATTTTATGATTCTATAATTTGCCTTTCATTTTGAAAATTGTCTGCTTTTGCAAAGACACAAAGTGCTGCATCTCAATAAATTCAGCAACAGCATCCTCTGAGTGTAAGTTCTTTCCTTAGCCTTTCAGTCCATTTTGCCCACTTGCTTTCCAAGCCTGGAAATGTGTTTTTTTGATACAATTTGCAAGCTGTATAATTAGGATCACCTAGGGATGCATTTGCTTCATAGTCCAGATCAACTGAACAATTCCTGCTGGTACCTAGTCCAAGAAATGGGATGAGGAAGGCAGGTACAGTAAAATCCCCAAACCTCCTTCTGGGCAGAATTGATGTTGAAGGGATACACAAGCATTCAGATTATTCTGTTCCATCCCTGTCTGTCATGTCTAGAGTTTCCTCAATGTAGCAGCAGATTGTGGCCTAGGAAGCCCTCTGGTATGTTGGATACCTCCTCTCCACAACCATTTCCAGGCCAGTGTAGGACAAACTCCTCCTTTACTCAGACTAGATGTGTTTTTTCTGTTCACTGAGGGTAACTCAGAAGCAATGAAAACATTGTGTGTGGTGCCCTCATGCTGCTAACAGCACTGTGGTTTTTTTTCTACCATAAACAGCAATTTCCCTTTCATCAGGATGTGCACATGGAAGTAGAATCTCTGCTGTTGCAGGCAGGGGCTGACCTCACAAACAGTTTTAGGTTTCTGTGTATTTTTTCCTCCCCATTACACTACAGTTAGCAGTATTATCAGCTACTTGTTACAAGATAAAATCCTGCAGCCCATTCTTCTGTATATAATTTCTAAACTTCTGGTTCTGGTCAGCAGCCACATATAATCAATGATTACAAGAGAAAATTAAAAAAAAAAAAAAGGAAAAAAAAGGATAAGACTGGACTTCTTTTTAGGAAGGAAATTCCTAGCCATACACTGGCCCTGTACCATGGATCTTTATGCCATTGCTTGACACCATTTGATGTGAGCTATTTGTCAACAGATTGGAGTTCAGACTGGTTGTGGGGTGTTATAGTGGTCTGAAAATGAGCAGTCCCAGAAGCACCATAGTATAGCCCACGTAGAGGGTATTAGAAAACCAATGTGCAGAACAACAGAACAGGACAGGCTGGAAGGGACAAAACCATCTGGTCCGACCTTTAATCGGAAATGGAGCATAGATGAGATTATCAAAGACTCTAGAACATCAGAGAGCACTTTGTCCCAGAGGAGATCCCCTAAGAATGCTTTCCTGCAGCTTATATGGATTCTTGCCTGTCTCCTTATCCTTTATTCCCTTGACTGTACTGGCTTATGTTCCCTCAATTAGAATTTTGGCACTTTACCTCTCAGGCTGTGGACTAATGTTCCGCCAATGGGTGACAAATTTGTTTTCAGGTTCTTCTCTGTTTAGTCATATGATGAATATGTTTCACCAGAATTCAAGAATTCATTCAGATGGGACTTACCCAGTACCAGTCTGATTCTAAAGACCAGGGGAAACACTCTGATTCTGTGTCCCCCAAGGTCATCTCAGGCTCTACAGAGTCTCTTCCTTGACAACTTCCTTTACTTCACCTTCTCATCCTTGGCCATCAGACACCCTACCTCAAAATGTAAAAAGATGAAGTTTTAGGTGTGGAAAGGTCAAAAATGAAAAATAGTGTAATTTCATTTCAGCCTGTCACTAACAGAACATGAAAATCAAAACAATGCTTTACTTGATAAGGAAGAACTTACTGCATGTAGAGAGGCCCCGGTCCTCAACTATCAAATGTTCTATCTGAAACCACATCATTTAGAACAGGAAACCCAGAAAAATATGTTTCCTCCAGATCACGTTGACGTAATGGTGTATATAAGGCAATTAATATTCTGGATTTCAAACTGGCCTAATGGAATCCTCCAAGGCAAAATGATATGAGAAAGCAAACAAAACATTTCCTTTCTTTTCCAGAGAATGATAAATAGGAATATCTGACAAGCTTTAAAATCTGATATGAAATTCAATTGTATTATACCACCTAAACAGCACACCAGAGTTGAGAATTGGTTGTTCCACTAAATTAACCTTATTTAGGGAGCAAAAAAGTAACAGCTGGTGACCAGGAACTCTTTCAATCCAGAGCTAAATTGTGATGTATCAGACTTAGCAGTTTAAAAAGCCTAACAATTTTCTAGATGTTAGAGCAAGCAAAACAAATCATCTCTCAAAGTGTTTACTGTTTGAGCTATTTAGTTAGGAAACAACTCTCAGAGTATAAAAACTGCACGAAAATAGCAGAACAGATCTCTGAATGGTGGAGACCAATTATTTTGATATTGCATCCAACAAGCTTAAAGAGCAAATAGATGTGCATGAAGTTTATTACCCTTTGCACTGTCCTTTCCCTAATTTGATTAAGTAGATGGAGAGAAAGAGACAATGTTATTTCCCTCTCCACACAGAGCTGGCTATCGATATGCAGCAGGCTGAAGGCAATTGTGACAAATTGATTAAATTTGCTCTTTTGGTTGGTATATCTCCCAGCTTCTGCTAGAAAATACACTATCCTCATGGATTTTAAATCTGTTCTTTTAATCAAAAGTCTGATGTAAGGCAAGAAGTTTGTGTTTTACCAGCTTCAAGTTCTTGCCTTTTCTTTGACCGCCAAGTTAGAGGGTGGTGCAGGATGTAAAAAAATACACTGATCTCCACTAGATTTAATGAGTACAGTTTTAAAACTAATTTTATACAAATTTATCACTCTATTTATTTTTTTGATATGTGAGTGGAGTTATATATCCAATAAGAGATATGCAAACCTCAAAAGCTGCCAAAGAATACAAGTTATACAAGCGGGCATGTCACAGGCTGACTTGGTGACTCACGTCTTGGCAGCTGCCCTATAAACAAAGCTACTGAGTTGGTTGAATCTGTCTAATCATAAAACCTTTTATGCAGCTCACTTTCAAAGATATGCTGTAAAGAATTACTAGAGAGTGAAAATTTGATCAAAATGCATGAATTACTAATGATTTAAAAAATTAGACTAGGCTTTAGAAATTCAATTATAATATTTGTATTTCAGTCTCTGATTTTAAATCAGATATAAATACATATTAAATATAAACCAAAGATTTGCAAATCAAAATGCATTCTCTTAGTAACTTCCACTTCTGCTTTGGGAGTCAGCCAAACACCAATTGCCAGAATTTCTGATCACCTGAAAGATTTTTGAGTGTCAGGTAAATATTGAGGATCCAGTAGTCATAGTTGTTTTAAAGGAGATTAGAGTCCTGCATATATATTCTGAGTGCTTCAAATACTCAAAAACTATTGGAATGTGAGGAGAGAAAAAGTAAAGAATTAGAAACCAATAACTATGATTCAAATCAGATCTTTCCTCAAAGTAGTATTATAGAGGTAGCCAAGTTCCAAGACAGGGTAGTCATGCTGCTGATCAGCAGTAATTTGCCAGTTTCTAGAAGTGCAAAATGCATTTTTATACTCCACGGTTCAAGGGCAATGATTGTTAAGCATTAACAGCTGTTGAGGACACCTTTGCTGGATCTCAACCCCCTTTTGAAAATCTCAATACTGAAAATTTAGAATGATTACTTATAGTATAATGCTACAGTTTTTACAGGTAGATTTGTGCTAATCTGCACCTGTGACTGCAAATTCTCATCTTTCTTTCTCTTTTTAATTCTTCTGGAATGCTGTTTTTTTTGACTTCAGAACTGAGGACTCAATCACCTCTGCCTGGAGGGGATTGTCAACTGTGGTCAATTTGGCTAGATATTAACATTTCATTTAGAAATTGAGTGAGAACTCAGTTTATGCATATTTTCAACTACTCTTAACAAATCTTCACAGTTTGTCACATGTTCTGGAGCAGCATTTACTGTTAAATAGTTCCTAAGTCCATGTAAATTAATTTCTTCTTCATTTTCACCAGAACTGTGCAACCCAGAAGCTGTAACCCAATGTATATGGAGAAGAATTTTAGTTTTCTGGGATAGCCCAAAATGACTTTTAACTGGATGTTTCTTTGAATATCTAGAAATTTAGGGATACTGGAAGCAAAGAGCTAACAAACACAGCTAACACAGTGAGCTAAAAGTGAGCAGCTAACACAGCTCACTTTTATCCAGAAGGTGGAGAACAATGCCATGCACAAGGGAGGTCTTGGAGAAAGGCAGAAAATTCCATTTTCTTTGGGGGATTCTTGCATAGTTTTCATCTTCCCTGACTTCAAAGGCTGTCCAAAATTCTTTGTCTCCACAGAAAGATTTGGCAAAGAAGGAAGATTCCATCAGGACCAATTTGCAGTTAACGCAATGAATGCCTCAGTGCTCTATGCTATGCCATTGTTTTCTGTCTAGCACAGCGACTTGAACACACATCCAGCTGACTTGTAGACTGGTTCCGGCTCACTGAAGTTGATGACATCTCAGCATTTCCCTGAAGCTTAGTATGCAAATCCTGCTTTAAATGCAGATGTTTCACCAGCATGACAAATGTTTCAGTGCTGAAGTGTCATTTAACTTGAGAACAAAAATGCTTTGTTATAAATGCAACACCAAGGCTAAAAATTTACAGAAATTAAACACATTTAGTTTATTTAAAATGCTTATGGTTGCTCTTCAAGCAATTGAAGAGGACAAAACCAACATCTAATAAGGTTTTAGTCCTTATGTCTGTTAAACAGACTCTACAGATCTTTGTTGTCACCCTGGAGTATTTTAATTTGTGCTACAAATGTGTTTTCAGGGCCAAATGTTTTAAGAAACTCTCATTGGAAATGAAGTTTGAATTTCACTCCAATGTGTAGAGTGAGTACTGAATAATTTTTCTTCCTTAAACTGTTTTAATGTTTTTTTTTCCCCTAACAGCATGGTACAATGACAAATTGAGGGGAAAATAGTGGCCAACAGGAGACTTACCATCCATACTAATATTTATACAGGTTCCTTGTTGTTCATAGGAATGAACCTTACTCTTTCAGAGTTTGCATCATGTACATGTCATAGACAAATATCTGTACTGCAAGATACAGCTATTTATCTTCAGTTGAGTAGCACAAGCATTTTACTTTACAGAAACATTTTGTTCTATGTTTGTGCTTTTTCTTGGCTTTTTTTTTTTTGAATGTTTGACATAGTAGACATAATGGGGAATGACAAGGAAAAATGAGACTCCTCAGATATATATTTGATGATTTTTAGAGGAACACAGTCCAAGAGGTCAGTCTAGTGACCATATCTTTGGTTTTGGCCACAGCATAGCACAATTATTCTTTTTAAGAAGAACCCACTGTGGTATTCAGTGCACAGTTCTGTTCAATAAATGAAATGGCAATTCTTTTAGGCCTTTTTTGAGTTTTTGCATTATTTTTCATTTTGTTTGACCCTTCTGCACGTAAAAATTAATAATGCTATCAGCATAAAAAAAGAAGGAAAACCCATATGAAAAATGTAAATTTGCCCTACCACAAGGGTTGTCTAAATGATCTTAGGTTGTCTAAATGATCTTAAATATCTTTTCCAACCTAAGTGATTCTACGATTCTAAAGGCTCTGTCATGAAATATTTGGGCAGTGTCCCGTGTATAGCATCATAAACCTTCCAGGTACTGTGATTATCTCTGATAGTATAGAAAATAATATATAGGAAATTATAATAGATAAGAACATAGATTTGCCTAAGCAGATGGCACTTGAGGTATCCCTAATATGTCAAAGGTTATACATCAGCTAATGTATGATTGTTTAAATTAAAGAGCAAATCTAATTTTTGATATATTTCAGGAACTGAGAAGAAAAATGAAATGCAAATTCAACCAGGTAAAACATTCCAAATAAAATGTAATTGATAAAGATTTAAGGTTATTTCATGGTCTTAAGACACCAAATTTGGGAGATAAACATCACTGAGAAATAATGCTTCACAACTTTTATAAAAGTTACTATCTCCAGGGACATTCAGAGATAGTGACTATTGCTCTAAAAGAAAAGATTTCTACTGTATGTGTAGATTGCGAGTGCGTAGCAGGTACCTATATGTGGAGATATATACATATCTATACCTATATATAGATATGTAAAAATGCTAGCTGCATTTTCTCTAGTCTTGCATTAATATGTACCAAGTATAGTAATTCTTTTGAATCAAAACAACAGCAATAATTTTTAAAAGTGTCAGCTAATTTGTAAGCATTGGTGAGGGCAGCGTATTCAAACAGATTTACGAATGCAGAGAAGGATAAAAGTTCCATAAAGGAACACTGTATCTGTGTGAAGTGAAATTGCCAGAAGGATTTTGTACAAGGAAGCTCTTTCATTTTTTAAGAACTGTTCCAGAATAAGTAGTAGAGAATTCAGTATTCTCTGCCCATTTCTGGGTCTTTCTTGAGAACTACACTGTTTGTGTGTATATGATGTTAGCTGCTTGTAGTGTTAATTGCTGAAATAATGCCTCAAGGTCAAATGCTGTACAAGATTCTGAAGCGTTAGTCATTTAAACTAAATAATTTTGAATCACTGGATGGGCTAAAATACAACTATTTTTTCTGAAGAGTTTTACAGTCCTGTATTCCAAAAATATCTTTATTTCTTCTTCACTTCTGAGGGTTTTGTTTGCAGCTGTGGGAAAGTGCACTGAAAGTTATCTATGTGTTTTTTTCTTTGCAAGCAAGCAGAAGTGTGCTTATTCTCATGTCCTACAGTAATGAGTTCAAAACCGTGTGACTGAGAGCCTGATTTCCTATTCTTCTTTCTTTCCTTTCTCAAGATTGTGGCTGCTGAGGAAAGGTTCCGTTGCAAAGAGAAAAAAGCTGCTGAGATACCTTGAGCCATCTCATGATATAAACTAATAAACTGGCCTTACTGTTTGTCTGAAATCAGTGAAATGAGTGATGCCTTAAGTGAATATGTTCTCCATGGCTGCTGAAGAAGCAGATGTTTTGCTGTAGCTGGAGTGTAGTTCCCTTCTGAAATGCTTGTGTTTAACCTAGTCCAGTGTGAAGATGAAGAGAAGGAGTTGGCAGGGTCAGGGTGAAAAATAAGGGATTAGATCTTTCGCATTCTGCTTGGATGTCACTACCATAAACCTCTGCTTGATGAGGCTAAATCTAGAGCCTTCAACCATTCAGAATTCCTGGACCACATGTCAGACCTGTCACCAGATGATCATCCTGTCCTGTGCAACCTTTCTGTATGAAAGGAGGAGGGATAGGAACCCTCTGATGAAAGTGAAAGCTAAAAAAGTGCAACTCTTGTAGCAAGAAATTAATTCCACCTCTTCAGTAGTAATAATCTCTGTAAAGTTTGCCAGCAGTGAATTAACACAGAGCTTGTGAAAAACAAAAGGACCTGAATGTATAGTTGTTTCAAATGCTTCACTGCTGAATGATTGTTTGAAATAGTTCAGCTTTTTTCATTAAGATTAATTTTTACTGTGAAGATCCTGAACTTATCCTCTGAATCCCTAAGAGAATTGTTAGACTGTCTTTATACGATTCAGAAGACATTCAGATTTAAATTTGAGACACAGCACATAGTAATGGCCTTTCTCTTAAACAGTGGGGTTTAAGTTATTTTAAAGATGCTCCAGGTTTAGCCCCTTTGAACCTTTATTTTTACCTGATATGTTCTCTTGCTGTTTACTGTTCCCATCAGAGCAAGAGCATAATGCTTCTTGTTTACTGTCCCTTTCTGTTTTAATTTTAAATTTGACCTGACATTAAGCTGTTCCTTTATGTACTGGAGGGGGAAAAAAAAATTGAAGTCATATGGTATTATCCTTCACTTTCATTGCACCATCTGGATTCCTGGAGCTGGAGCTGAAAACTGTCAGTATGTCTCGATGCAAAGCAAATAGACTTAGCTAAAAGGGAAGGTCAAGCTGGAGAATCATCCTGTAGGAAAGTTTAAACCAGTTCTGCATTGAAGAAAGGAAATCATCATCTGTCAGAAGAGCCCCATCCTGCCCAAAAGCCATACCTTTTGATATCTAATGTTGTTCCTTTAAAGATTACTCTCATATTCACGATTTCAGTGGAAATCAGAAGATTATTTTTGGTTTACTGCTTGCAAAGCTTACATCCCAAACAAGAGGAAAAGGTCTAGTCTCTCATATCTGGACTTGCTTAATTTAAGGAAACTACAAGAAGGATTTGTTACTCCATGGTTCACCCTATCAATAAAAAAATTGATACACATATAATTTTATGGCACTCATAATACAAGTTAATTCCAGGTCATTCTGAACACTATATAATGCAATGAACAATCCACATAATTTTGTAGATCATGTACTCCTTAAGAGCCTTAAGGCATTAAATAATACAAATAAATTAACACTGTCATGCAACAAAACATTTGAAATGCCTTATGATTTGGGCTTTTGTGTCGGATCATAAGCACTGAAAAAGATGGAGATCATTGATAATATTTATTCTTTACCCCTAAGAAAAATCCTATGGGAAACTCTAAGGACTCACCGAAAAGTAAACTTGTGTCACATGGGGTTGAGTGTTCATTCCAAATAATGATCATTATATGAGTCTAGAATATTACTTGTTATTTTATGTTCTTGGCAATGAGCGTATCTCATTTAAAATATTTATTTTTCCTTTTGGCTGAGTTTCTCTACAACACTGGAACAGTTGTCGAAAAAATTATGGTCTCTCAGGCAAAATAAATTAAGTCTTGGAATTATGTCAAGACTTTTAACTGAAGATGAAGTTTCAAAACAGTCTGTGAAAAAAACAAAACTCATTTCCCCCCTTCGACTTATCTTTCTACCTACTGCTTCTCTGGTGCTTCTCTGTTTAAATCAAACATATGCTCTCTTTCTTTCTGACTGGAAGACTTCCAAAGTTTGGGGGGGAAGTCTTACAGGAAATTCTTCCAAAACATATGTAGGACTTGTTCTTCCTGTGCAGATAAAACCCTCAGATGTGTTTAAATTCAGACTATCTGAGACTGGAAAGCTGTAATTGGTTTAGGGCACTTTTTAATTAAAAGGTAGCATTTTGATGGCTATTTTTCACATTGTAATTTGCATCAAGGATTTTGCTTCACTGTACATATTTCTTCCAGTAGGTTCCAGATGTACTAATAATTTGGGATTTATCTTAATTTAAATGTTTATTTGATTCTGAGGCTTCCTTATCAGATTATCAGATGGAAATCAGTGCAGGATATGCCTTTCAGGAAGTTTTCTGTATGGCTTTGGTTTGAAAACATCTGTCTTTTGAGTGACAAAACTAATCCAGAAGAAAAGACCTATACATGGAAGATATGATTTAAATTATTTCCCAGATACAGGCTTAGATTTTTCTGGTGTCCTGGAGTCTAATTGCACGTTTTATGGATCACATTTTTTCTTGTGTGACTATTGATATACCACATAAATGGAATCCTAGAATAATGCCAATTCATAGTATTAGAATTTTATAGAAGTGCAAGGACTTATAATTAAGCAAGGACTAAAATTATTAGCTGTAATTAACTTTATATTTCTTTCTGGTTTTCTTCCTTCAGGGAGCATACATTGGACTCCTGGTCTTTTATTAATAACATTATTACATTATTTATTCTTTCATTGATTCCCTGGGAAAATCAACACACCCTGCTTAGCAGAAATTTCTTTTGAGGTATCAAGGAGCGGAGGTGAGCAAAAGCAATCAAGCCAGCAATGTACCATCAACAATATTCCTAATGTTATTTGAAGTGTGTTACTAAGAGAAGCTGCTGAGTTACTGTCCTAGTGTACTGTTTGGTGGTTTCATGTTCTGCATGTACAATCATTATTATTAAACCTTCCCTAGTTCCTAGACTACATTGAAATCCTGCTTAACAATGAGATAGATGATTATTAGCTTTACAACCTAACTAACTCATGCTGACTTCAAGTTTTCATCACATCTTTTGCACTATTCTGCCATGTATTGGGAAATGCTCTGATTTTAATGAGACAGAAACTAATACTATCAAATCAGATAGTAACTTTTAATCCAGAGGGATATACAGACACTGTCAAGGATGCTAAATGTGTGGTTAGAATCCTGTGTGCGTTCAAAATGGTCTTTAGAAACAGTGATAATATCATGGAGGCACTGGGAGAATGATGAGTAATTCAAAGTATGTGATTCTGTTTCTTTTATTCTCCCCACAGACTTATTACTCCCTGACTTCCAGAGATTGTTTCCACTCATTCAGCAACAAGAATCAGGGCAATTAGTCAGTACTCCTAAAAGGAGTAAATATTAACTTTCTAGCATTCCCAGGAGCCAATAAATATTCTTATGCTATGTGCCTAATTAAATTAACATGCAAAAAATTATTTTTGATAGGCATGTAACCCATGAAGTATGAGGATTTTTTTGCATAAATGTAGCTGAGGACTGACCTGGATTCAGAAGGTCCAGTAGTGCTCAGGAGGTAGGAAGCTCAATTTTTGTTTTCATTGCTACTACATGACATGCTACATCTGAGAATATGTACTGTGAAACCAAGAAACACATGTTTAAACAGGATAATATCAGATTATTTGGGATTGAATTGAGATTTTACTTAATGAAGGCAACAAATTAAAAGTTTAGAAAATAAGATTTAATAGGCAAGCAGACATTTCAATCAATGCCAAAATATTCATCCTTGTATATACAGTGAGAAAATTAACATATATATATCTATAAGAGAAAACAAAAATATTTCTGAAATATTTTATAAATATCTAAAATCCAAGATGTTAAGAATCTGTACTTCCTTATATGATATACAACACATTAAGTTGCACATATTTAACATTTCATAAGAGAAAGTTAATTCTTAACTCTTTATGGCTAAATTTGTGATCTAGATTCCTGAACTGAATTCCTGGTCTGAAGAATTCAAGATGTAAATAAGTAGGCACGACAGTGAAAAGAATTATAACAAAGTAAGTCAGATCAACTAAACTATGCTTGGAGTAAGTAGATCACAACAACCAAAATGAAAAAAAAAAGTGGCCCCTACTACTAAATAATAATAAAGACTTCAGAGCACTGTGTTTATTCTACTAAATAAATACTGTTACTAGTGCTTATGCAATCAGAATAGAGTGGTAGCATCCTCCCACAACAGATTTTCTCAGCTATCTCTTTCTTACTAGGATGCAAATGTTTGAACACTATCATTGATCTAGAAACAACACCAATATTTTTTCCCCCGAAATTACTCTTTTCAAAAATTTTTCTATTTAAGAAAAGCTAAAAGTAATTAGCACAAAACAATTATTTATCTCTTTGATGTTGTAAAAGGTGTTTGGCTATATTGCTGAAAATGAATTCCTTGGGATGCTGTGATCTTCATAACTTCTCCATTTAGAGTATCATCTTCAATTATTGTTATCAATCCCTCAGCAATTATTGATGGGCTGAAAAAAAATTATTTCAGAGTCATGAGCATGTAAAAAGGACAAGAAACTCAATGTAAATCTATACATGTGAAAATTTTTTTTAAGAAAGGCATTTCAACAAATTTATTTTGAGGAAAAGCAGAAGTATTTCAGGAGTGTTTCAGGAGACATAAGTATTCTCCTCCATCAGGACATACACCTAAAGTGGCTACTTTACAAATCATCATTTGTTTGCTCTAGTTTCTGATGAATGCCTGTGGACATCCAGCTGCCACTGGGCTTCCTATCAAAGTTTTCTCTGTCAGGGAAATGGAGAGAGGTAATCCTTAAACAATCCTCTGCAGCTCTTTGCTGTTGATTTATCCTGCTTCTGTTGCAGAGCTGATATACAAATTAGCATAAAGGATAATTCCACATGCAGTTTGCTGCGGTCAATAGGTGCAAAATATTTTACATAAAGAAAAGTATGGGTGAAACAACAGAGTCATACAATTTCCTTTGTGCAGAAGCATCTTGGAAGTGAATGGTCAGAAGCTACAAAAGTGTTAAAAAATATTACTTTATGCTTGACGTGTTCTCACAGTCTGTCCAAGCTGCCTGCTCTTGGCCTTTGTTGGCAAGACTCTAATGGGCCAGGTAGCTCTTGGCTCTGGTGGTTACTACTGTGCTCTTAATCCAGTTTTGTCAGTTCATGGCCTGATTTCCATCTTTGTTCACTTGAAAATTTTGTGAAAATTCAGTGTAAATTATATTTGTATCTTACAACAAGTTTGATTAAACAAACCTATGAGGGAATATCAAAGGCTACTAAAATCTAAAATCACTATATTTAACTTGCTAATTTGATTTGGACTTTGCTGGGAAATGGGAATACATAAAGGGATATATCACTGTGCAGATAGTACTCTTAAAAGAGGCTTAGATATCTGCCATTTTTTCTTTCTATACTGATAATGTATTTTGATAATCTTTTATCTGAGGCAGCATTTCCCTTTTGATTTTGCTGAAAGTGTGTCTTTGTTCTTCATCAACAAAATGCAAAACCCACACTGTATCTGACTTGACTTACTCCATCACGCCATAGAACTGCATCATATTTTTTATCTCATCCTTATATGAATAGTATTGTCCCATATTCTCTTCTTTATCTATTGACTGAAGAATCGGTGTGTTGACAAATCCTGGACAAATTGTGTTGAGTCTCACACCATAGTTTTCCATATTAGCAGCTAACTAGAAAAGAGAAAGGGGTAGGCATTTGTCATCAACATTTAAGACAGTATTGTGTAAGAAAATTTTCAAAGAATGAGATTTACCACAAAGGATTTTTCAGCCTTGCTAAGTAAGATTTTGTTACTACAAAACAGTTGTTTGTTTTAACAACTAAGTTTGAAGCACATTTTCTCTACTAATCACACCAGATTACTAGAAATAAACCCACATTTCCTTTGTTAGGAGAACAATTCTACAAGAAATCAGAACCCTTTCCATGAAGCTGTTTTTTTCTAATACTTTTTGTTCTTAGTGCTCTTTAGCATGTCATTAACAGTATTCTAGGGTGATGATACAACTCTTCTAAGAAAAAACAAGAAAAAGTTCTCCCAAATGTATGCTTACAATATTATAGCAGCTTTTTTATTAAAAGAAACTCCTGAAATAAATAAAATCTTTAAGATACTGTATTAAGATACTTTTCTCACATCAACAGCAATACATCATGTTCCCTATCCCTACAACTGTAATGCTAAACCATTCTGTTTGCTCTGATGTCCCTGTCAAGGTATGAATCTATCACTGAGGATCTCCACTGGAAAGTCCCTGCAAACTGATATTTTCTCAGGAAAATGAAGGAACATGAAGAAAGAAACAAGTTCCTCTGGGAGAGGTTGGACCCCTTGTTTGTGGTTCTACCAAAGTGTGCATGTAGCAAAAGAAGTCTGATCAACATCCAAGTATGTGTTGAATGCTTTCTTAGCAACAGCACAGAACTGATGAACTATACATGGGATATCCAGGAATAACCATAACTGTTCAACACTGTATTCTGGTGGTGGTTTTTTTTGGTTTTTTTTTTTTTTTTTTTTTTTTTTTTTTTTTTTTTTTTGTTTTTGTTTTGTTTTGTTTTTTGGTTTGGTGTTGGTTTTTGTTGGTTTTTTTTTTTTTTAACATTTAATGGACTCCTTTCAGGTATTATATAAGTCACATGTCATTTTCATGGTATGGTAGCTTGCCCTTTTTGTCTGGGGAGACAAGAACCCAAAGTCCTAGATGAGAGGTATCAGACCTGCCCAACACCAGGATGAACTGCCTTCCCTGTATAAAGGAAATACTGTAATAAATAAATATTGTAGTTCACTATGTTTAGTATTCTTCTTTTTCTTTGGCACTCTCCTGTTCCTTAAATACAGCATTTCCTCTAATTTACTTTTGCACTTAGATGGTGATATTTATATTTCTAATGAGAAAACAAAACCAGAAAACTAGGTGCCATGTTCTTGATGTGTATAATATGATATATACAACACTTATCCACACTATTCTCTTCATGTTAATCTGAAAAAGGAGTTATTTATGTGGGGATGGGGGCATAAAATATGGAATTAGTGTAATTAAACTGATAGTATAATTTCAGGTATTTAATTCTGGAAATCAGATTGGAAATCTGATGTGAGTAGATTATCTTTAAGATTAATTTATTAAAGTGTAATTGTATTTTCTCCCTCCAAGTTGTTTTATTACACTGTTTGTTCAATCTAACTAGAAAGTTTTGGAGCTAGAAGCTGAAACTTATAACATGGTCATCTTACATGCCTCATCCTGAATGTGTAATTTTTAATTTTCACAGTATTAAGAGTCAGTAAGAATAAATAATGTGTTAATAATAATAATAAATGATGTGGTAAAGTCACTTTTGTACACTTGGGAGCCTATTTATGATATAAAAGTCATTGACTTGACTTAGAAATTAGGAAACCAAAATGCTAAATGACCGGGACAGGGTTCTGAAAAAATATTTTTAAAACTTGGATTAGAATTTGGCTTTTTGACTCCTCCCACTGTCCTTAAATTACTGTGCAACATCTTTCTTCCATGTTCTCCAAACCCCAAATCAGTCATAAACACACAGATGACATACTTATTCCATCTTTGGATTCCCTTTGTGAAAGGAGGGAACCTCCAGTGCTTCATGCACGTGGTTTTCTTTCATAAAATTAGTTCCAGTTGTGTGGCTATAGAGAAGGAACATGAAAATCTTCAGCATGTTCCCAAGGAGCTGCTGACACCCTTTTGGAAAATGCATACTTACTGCTATGGACCGTGTGAATCCAATTACACCATGCTTTGTAGCACAGTACACAGGCTGGAATGCAGCAGGCATGAGTCCTTTAAAATAAAAAGGTAGCTGAATGAAGATGCTGTATATTCCTAATTTATGATTACCTTAAACACACATTTAGGTCTATAATGTAAAAAATTTGTGAGAAAGACGTAACAAAATGGATTAGTAGACATTTGTAAATTATATTTTGTAATCTAGGATAGGCTAAGAAAAAATTAGATGAATAAAAATGTGCAGGCAAAGGAAGAGTAATAAAAAAGCACAACTTTAAAAAGGAAAAGTATCTGTGACGTATGACTTAAAACAGAGGATACAATCTGGAAGAAAACACTCAAGAATGAGAATTTTGAGGCATCTATGAATCAGTAAAGTATTTAAAATATAAAGAAGCAAAGTATTTTAGATAGGCTTTGATATCTAATGTGTGAACTGGACACCTGCAGTCATTTACAGTGCGTTCAGGAAGGAGGTGTGGGAATAGAAGAAGCAAAATAAAAATTTTCTGCTAACACTGTAAACCTTTATGGTCTGAGTGGGAGAGCACAAAGCTTTTGTTTATAGTCAACAAACTCTCAAGAACAGGGGTTTTGGAAGAAAACTAAGAAGTTAATTCTGGTAAGACTGAGTGGATGGCAAAAAGCTAGTCAAGAAGAAAGACAGCCCATGAGCGCATATTATTTTCTGCCAATTTTACCAAAAATTTCTACTATACAATCAAAGCTGAACTGGACCAAATAGATGCTGTAGTTCCACCTGAAATTCAGGCCCTTATAAATAGCAAACTTCAGCCTGTCTGAAAGCTAGAGGATAAAATGTTTTCCTGAATGTGCCATTGTAAACTGGATAGTAATTTTAATGCCTTAAGGTTTGATTCTAATGGAAGTAATCCCAATTAATAACTCATACATTTTTTATCTTTCATACTTCAGATCTTAAGGTCATACATTCAAGAAGGGCTGTGACTTATCCCAGTGGAGATGCAGAATTCACTATCTAGCTCTAAGTTTGGATTTGCCAGAAAAATTATATATGCCATAATTGCATGGGCTATTTGCTCTGGAATCTGTTTTGTCTGAAGGAAAGAACTTTAGAAGACAGCAAAAAGCTCTAATTACCGACCTGAGAGCTTCAAGGTTTTATCTTGATTTAAATGCTACCTTGGTGATCCTGTGACAGCACCACTGTTCAATACTGGGAAATGATGAACTTAACCTATTGTCTGATTGTTCTTTTAAAATTGGATTAGTGTGTTATGCTTCTGCTTAAGAACTCACTTTATGAAATGGCTTTTGTACTGTTTCCTCTGGGTTGTGATCACAACAAATGCCTAATATTCCTCTGTTTGTTGACTTTTAATGACCACCGTTCTTCAAATTATTGGAAACACTGGATTAATGGCACATTAGAAATAATACAATACCATTTAAAAAACCCCCCAAACCAACAAACTCTCAAGTACTTTTACATGCTTTAAGTAAGGGAAATTCTACTTAGGCTGCAGCTAACAGAAATAACAACATCTACTGGGAAACACAGAAGAAGAATTTAGAAGTAATTTTTTATTTTTTAAGCACAGTAAGAAAAATTACCTTTTACTTCAGAGGGAAGAGAAACAAAGTCAAGAAATAAACAAAGGAAGGGCACAGCTCACAATAATGAAGTGGAATAAGGTTCAAAGACTTACTTAAATGCCAAAGACAGCAGGAATAACTAGGCAGGAAGAGAGGAACAAATTTTTTTTTTTTTTGAAAAGCAGTTCTTTCCTAATTGAAATTATTATTTTTGCTGAAGCAGAGAATCAAGAAAAATTCATCTCACCTTTGGATAAACCATCTAAGACTAGTCCTAGCATTCCTCACATAAAACAATAACAGTCTCACACTTGTTCCTGAGTTCAGTACTCAGAACAACAGTGTGGGCTTTCCAGCTCTGGGCCACTTCCCTGCCCAGGGAAGAGCTGGGCCTCTGCTGGTGGTGCGTCCCAGGGACTCTCCTACCAAGTATTTTATGATGAACCACTGTGTCATATTGAGTCTGCTCTGCCCACATATTTATTCAGCCAGTGAGCAGAGATGAGTTCATAACATGTAAGTTAGGGCATTCATTTGTAAAAAAATCTGGATTCTATTTGCTGCTGCCATAAATATTTAATTATCTTATGCAAAGCAGAATGGCAGTGAAACAGACTAGAGACCATTATGCATAAAATAATGGGGGGAAGAAGAGGGGGGTGTTCAAATCGATGGTGATGGGTCAGTGTACTTCTGGAAAGTGATACATTTGGGTTTTAATCTCTCTTAGATGGGGGGGCTGCTATGTCTAGATTTTTCTCTCTCTAGATGTTGCTGCATGGTGGATTGCAAACTTTTTGATGACTCAGGATGCTCTTTGGTTTACCAAAACCAGTTCAAGCAGACCAACAATAATTCTGTGCTCCAGTGTTAACTGCTTTTTTTATTATTTTTCTCAGTTCCTGGCAGGCTGAGAGAGACAGCTCTTGCCCTTGCTTATACTCCACTCTCCTTGTTGGTGTCAAGATCACTCTACTGTTGTAGGCACAGTGTCAGGTGTCTCACTACAACTCCTTATTTATCATGGTCAATAGTTGCAATAACCACATCTTGAGAAATCAGTAGTGGAGGTGGAGAATTCTATCAACAAGTTTGAATTGTATCAGTAGGCTTTGCTGAAACCAGTATTTCCTTTCATTTCACTTTGATGGAACAAAGAACTTTGATAAAAACAGAATTAAGCATTTTTCCCGTTATGCTCTCCCACTGAACATGTTACTCTCAGAGATTTGAGTAAGTCCCTTTCTTTGAATAAGATTTATTAGCCTTTTTAGTTTTAAGCTGGACTTTAGCCTTTCAGATTTTCCATCTGCATATCCCCATGATATTGTAGTCCTCCTGAGTGCCAAAACAAAGGTGAAAAAGAAATCCTAGCAAAAATTCTAAGCAATGCCATTTCTATGATTTTTTTAATAGTGAACTGAAGTCTGAAGGGAATAGCTTCTAACTTTTTTTACCTCATTTCTGGCAGTTTCTGATGAGCATTTTCCTTTTCACAAAGGGGAGAGACCAATGCTCTGTCATGGTGCTGAACTGAAGGCCCCAGTTGTACAGCTATTGACACTTCTGCTCCTCTGTGTCACTGTGATAGAGTCCTTGCTTGGTGGTGTAACCATATACTTAGTTTTGTTCTTGTAATACATATAGGATCTGCTCCTAAAAAAACTTGTTTGCTGCGACAGGTACTTTAAGTATTTCTTGTGGCTAAAGCTTTCCATAAAGGGAAGACAAACCAGCTGCCTGCAGAATCTGAATGCTTTGAGTGCAATCAAACCACTGATACGGCTATGCAGCAGAAAGGTATCCAGAGTCACTACACATTGAACAGCCTCTCAAAAAAGTAGCATGATACTATGCTAAAAAATTCTAACATTTTTAAGCCCTCTGTGAATACTCTTTTTTTTGTCTGCTAAAGTACAGATAGATACAAATTCAATTTTGCAGAAAACCTTCTTAAAAATACGAAAGCCATCAAAACAAAAGTGTTTGCCTACACTTGAACATATCCTTTTGCCCTTTTACCCTTTGAAAAAAGGGTATGGGTACCAGCCACCACAAGGTAAAAGACCATGTTAAGTTTAATAATTTAAACAGCCTCTTGAGTTAAATTTAGTTTTTTATGCTTTCTCTGTTGCTTGTAAGTATTCCATTAAATGCAATTAAAGGTACCATGTATACCTTACTACAGAAGAAACTTTAGAACATTTTATTCCTTGAGTTTGAAAACTAAGTCTATTCCAATGCAAAAACCTGCAATCATTGAAACTGTTTTTTTTTAATAGAGCCAAATTAAAGTAAAAACACATATCCCATTATCTCAGTTTAGCAGAATTACTTCTTCTTGATATGAATGCACAAATCAAATAAAATTAAATTTTGTAGTTTTGAGACATAGTAGAGTTCTTGCTGTAAGTGCTCACATATTTCTGTCCCTCTTTTAAGTCCTGTCTGGGGTCAAGACTAAAGAAAGGAAGATTCACTACTGGATAGGCAGGCTCTGGCTTTGATCCAGCTGAATTAACACTTTTAAGCATCCACTTCACAGAAATAATTTTGATAGTACCATGGGTGTTTGGAAATGTAATACTGTAACACTTGATTCTGCCCCTAGTCCAAATCATTGGCAAAATTCCCATGGTGATGTACTGGTATCCAATTAATGTGCAAAGGAAATACTATTGAATTTCACATAAGCACTATGTACAACTCTTCTTGTTACTCAGAAAGACATAGGAAGATTTGCTGTCTGTGTCTTACAGAGAACTTGGAGAGCGGGGATCAAAACCCATCAGAAGTTTAATGATCAACAGAAGCTAGTTCTAAGAAAACACTTGAAGGGGATGTTCAGCAAGCCATTGGAAGTTTGTCTTTCATATATGGAATAAACTTCAGGACTTAGACCTTCAGACTGGAAATGAGAATTAGAATCATTAGCACAAACCATAGTAAATAAATAAGCAATAAAAATTAGTATATGTTAGCTTTTAAAGTGTGCTTTTCGTCATGACCTTGGAAACAACTGTTAAACACAAGCAATGTAAAACCAAAGCAAAGAAACTGTTGTTTGAATTAACAAACAGAACAGCCAAGCTTTTAGGTCCTAAAAACAAAATCATTTTGTGTTCCTTTGAGACCAGCTAGAAAAGGAATCAAACCACTTGCTACCCCTACCCTTTCTTAAGCACTGCCTTGGGCATCGGTGTTTCTGTGAAAATGTTTAATCTTTTACTTGTGTTGATGACCTCTTGCACTGCAACAGCAGTTTGCATCAGGTTAATTTGGACCCAACACAATGTCCATTTCAGCCTATAGAGAGAAACTTACTGGTGCCAGTAGGCAGTGTGTCAGGCAGTATGACAAATGCTGACTTAAAGGTACGTGGAGTCTTTTATTAAGACCCCCTCACCCTTTTGACTTATGTGCATGTATTAAGTCAGATCCTCAAGATCCATATGCATTATGTCAGTAGGGTGAACTGGAATTTTTATCACAAAAGCTAAGGTTTATAGGAGAACTTAAAACTACTCAGAACATCCAAATCTATGTACAATCAGTTAACTATAGCCGGTGCTATCCTAACTGACTTCACTGTTACTTGGGAATATCCTGGAATGAAATTACTGGAATCTGGAGATCTGCACATACAAAAAAAAACCCCTCCGACAATCTGAGTGCCAGGTAGCATTTGTATTATTTTTCACAGACAGTCTGACAGTAGAAAGAGAGAACAACCTCTCCAAGCCAAAAAGAGAGAATGCAAGTACTTCCCCACACAATTTTTGAGGAAGGTTGTCAGGTGACTTCATTCTCCAAGTACAGTTTCCCCCTCAGCTGTGCTTTTTTGCTGGGAGCCCAGCCACTGAAACATTGAGTCTATCTACAGGAAATGGTGTAGAATTCTGCCTCACAACAGGGCAACACTACCCTCAACTGATGTGGGATCCACAGAATTCTTTTTTTATACCAATAAATTGAAATACAGTTATAGCACAGATAAGTAGTGAGCAAAGAAAGTGCTTGATATTAATCTTGGTGACCTTCTCAAGAACAGGTAGATCACATCTGAAAGGACTTTGGAACAGAGTGGGTGTATGGCAATCTTTATTAATAAAGTAGGTATAGTCTAGTGTTAGATGTTCCTCCATTTGTGTTCCTCCGGAGTTTGAATAGAGGAATTTATGTCAGGCTCAAGAGTTTAAATACAAGACTGATAGGTTAGGAAAATTACTTATTTTTTTCTATTGAATTATGTTTAAAAAAGCAAATGAAATTCGTGGTCGTTTGATATTCCTTCTGTTGCTATGCTGAAAACCAGTTAAAAATATCTCTAAACAGGGAAGGACTATAAAAAGAAGAAAAAGTAAGACTGATGAGTGTGATTCATTTACTTAAGAAGAAAACCCAGCAGAAATTGCTTATGCTGAAAATTTTCTCACCTGCCAAGGATGAGATATTAATGATTACTCCTCCATCGCCTCCATTTCCTTTTCTCATGTATTCTAGGCCAAGGTAGGTCCCTCTGATCACAGATGTCTGATATGGAGAGGAAGGAATTATTGAAGATATTCGAAGATTATTTGAAACTATTTAAAATATTTTACTGAATTATTGATGTTATTCAAAATATCTATTGTGCTTCTTCTACAAACTGAAATTTGCTTTTATTGTGGTGCTTAGAACTTGTATTGCTTTACCAGTGATCTTATACTTTGAAATTTTTAAGCACAGGGACAGTCCACAGTATTACACCTCGTAACTTCAGAAGCACAATTGCAATAGAAAGAAGTAATAGCAGTTTACTTATTTCTCGTAGTAAGATATAAATAAACTAAAATACTGAAATGAGAAATAAGAGCTGTGAAGGAAATGAATTAAAGAGTAAGTAAATAATATATAGATGAAACACATACCTTATCTAAAAATATGTGGCAGATGAACTGATCTAAATCCCATAATTTTTATTGAGATAGCTTGTTCTATATTATAAAAAATGTACTGACTGTATCTGAAGATAACATTAACACTTAAAACTGCATTAGGCTCAAGTCAAAAGAAATTCACACTTTTTAGGATTAAGTACCATGACATATGGTCCCAGGATATTAAAAATATGTATTATTTTCTGACTGAAGTTACAGGAGTCTTACCATTCCTCTCAAATGAAAGCTAGCCCACACAGGCAAATACATAGAAGGTAAAAAAGGCATTCTGTGAGATATGAGATGTTGTTAGCATAATATTAGCTGTGATTTTTTTTTTTTTTTTAAAGACAGAACTTTGAGGGAAAAAAATTCTGAGACCTATATCATCTTGATTCCTTAAAATCTGTTTTTGAAGCCTCACTGCAGTCAGAAATTCTGGTGAGATTCTTCTCACTGAGCTTCAGACTCTTTAACCCAAAGACACACCAAGCCTTGGGTTACCAACCTCCTGGGTGAATCATGGGAGAGAGTTTCTCCCAGAAAAGTCACTTTTCCTGAGAGTGAAACGAATAGTAAGAAAAGGAGAGCAGACAAGGCTCCTGGTGGAAGATAATAACTCTAGAGAAATGTTCCACTATTACTGCATTAGTGATGAGTTCCATAACTATTTACCAATTGTTTTTAGATCTCTCTGTAATAATTTTATATTTGCTTTACAATTTCTACTTAAAATGGACAAATGCATTCAGACACACTTTTAGTCTTTTGGAAATATTATTTCAGCTTTTAAATGAGAAATTTGTTTTTACTTTATGACTGTTTAGTGCTATTTATTGATGCAAATAAATTAAGATGTCCAAAAGATGAAGTCTGCATTATTATTTCACTGTTTTTTACCAGAGAAGGTCTGCAGAATAACTGAGACAGAAATTTCCCATTAAAAAAAAAACCACAGTGAAAAAATCTGTATTTGCCTAAAACCTAATGGATAGTGACAAGAGAAACTGGGAAAAAAAAAAAAGAGAAAAGTTTTTAAAATCAGAATGTTAACTATTTTTCTGCCACTATCTAAATTCCTAAAGAAAAACTGGAATAATCTTGAGATGGGTATTATATTTCATTAGCTGATATTTTTAGACATGCATGTTGAAAATATAAAGTAGTACTTCTAATTCAATTTCAGTTATCCTTCATGCTTTTTGGTTTTAATAGGAATCAGATTTGGAAGAGTGCATGTCCTACTTTATTAATATCACTGGATCATTTTTCAAGCAACATGAGGCTGCCCATTCACAGTGATAAAACAAGCTGAGACTTCATTACCAAGTTTGCTTTGGAATCTTGATAATGAATCAGCTTTTCTCATTTTCTATAGTTTCAGCACTTAATGAGATATTTTTATAATATCATATTTTAGAATATCTATTTCCTGGAATAGTGTAAAACCCCACAAAATATGACTATTTCAAAATTATGAAACAATATTTTAAATTTTTCTTAAAGAAAAAATTCCCATAAATAGATTTCATTTTCTTTCCTGGAAAGTCTTGTTTAAGCTAACATATTTTTTAAAAATATTTTGATTAATTAAAAAAGAATGCTATTAATTAAATATTTTAAGAGAAACTGTCTAAAGAATTGTCTTCAGTGTCTTGACACAGACCAAACTAAATCAGATTTCTCTTGCACATCCTGGAAAGTAGCAGTGCCACTTTAAAGGTTCATTTATTGTTTAATGCTGATTTTCATATCAAAGTTTGATTTATTAAAACCAAGATTGTTAATGCCTGGTTGTGTTGCTAAAAGGTATACTTATTCTGAACATAAACTTACTGGCACCTCAATTAAAATTAGATTTGGACTTCAGCGTGGAATGTGTTTTTTAATATACATATATTATGATAGGCTGTACAGAAGAGATTTTAGAGAGAAAGGGGTTAATGCTGTCTTTGGAGAGCAGGTGCAGGTCCTGTCATGCCCTGGAGCAGTGGCTCAGCTTCATGAACAGAAAAAGGGAATTCCACTTAGGATAATTAGAGAAAATAAATCACTTGAAGAAGGAAGTACTTTGGGGCTCCTTGTAGGCTTTTCTATTCCTTCTAATTCAGAGATAATAGAGCTAGATGAGTCCTTGGCCAAACCACAATTATAAACCAAGAAAAAGGTGGGTAGCTTGGCTGTCCAATTAAAATTACTGTATTGTTCTTTTTGTTCCTCTGGAATCCATTAACTTAGTATTTCTTCATGTGGATGGAGACATGTTCTCCTTTACATAAAGGTATTGTGAGAGGTGGTCTTCAAGATAAATGCAGACTTCCATTTGGATATTGCCCCTTACACCTGCTATAGCCTTGTAATCCCTACCTGTGATCCACCTGAGATCCACACTCTGTGATCTTCACTGAGTGTGGCTGATCTTGGATGAAAAAGCCATTTATGATGCTTGGGCAGATAAAATAAAGAATTATTCTGCAGGTACACTCTGAACCACATACCCAGGGTGAGAAGAACCTGTCTGCACTCTCAGCAGACAGCACTTTTCATCTAAAGTCTTGTGTTGGGTTTCTCACTCTCTTGAAAGAATCCACCTCTCTCCAATCCTCTCAAAATTTATGTGTTTTCTGAACCCAGTTTTTTGGTTTAAAGTTATGATGAAAATAATTTCCTTTCAATTAAATGAAATAAACTAAAGGTATTTTCAGATTGTGAAGTTCCCCAATTATACTTTTAAGACTAATAATTTAATCCCATATTCTTAACAAATAATAATTTACAGATTATTAAATTTTTTTGGGGAAAGTTAAATTTAAAATTACCTAATTAAAAAAAAAAGTCTGACTCAGCTTAGAATGGAAATATTCTGGCAGACTTTGTACAAGAAAGCATTTTAGAGCTGAATTTTTTATGATTCCTTTGTTTACAACTGCATTTGGCTGAAGGGATGCTGTCCATAAACATGTTAAGGAAAAAGAGTATCCAAGTAGTAGCTTTATAACTAAATGTAGGTAAATCAAAAATTGGTTAAGTCGAAAACCTGACTCTTACCTTTTTTTTTTTAAATCCTGGCTATGGAAAACTTGTATCCTTGAAGTCATAAAATAATCTGAATTACTGTCCTAGATGTTGAGAAATATACGATATCTCCCTAACACTGCTGTTTATTTTCTTACCAAAATACAGTGTTTTAGTCCAGCACATAATGAAGATGAGCCATTACAGTGCATTGGAGGTCTGAGTGTGCTTTCAAGGAAGGCAATTTTACTCTTCAACCGCCAGCAGAAAATTTAGGATTCTTTCAAATAAAGTTATAGTGTTGAGTGTGGGAAGGTCTCCTAGCATTAGGTTACTTAAATCACAGATTTAAATTAGAGATCAAACATGCTGAAGTATCATATAGTAATAAACCAAGAATGGTATCTGACAGCATGGTAAACATTGCAAAATAATTATGCAAATAATCCAAATATTTGCAGTTGCTTTTGAGAATAACATATCAGTAATCAGTATCTTATTTAATGATTACACAAATGACAATTAATTGCTAGTATCAAAATCAGAAATAAAACTTACAAAATCTTTGATTCTTCACATTTCTTTGTGTCCTTTGACTGTATAGCTTTAATTCAATCATTCCGAAAGAAATCATATATTGAAACTCTGATTCTAATTAGACTCAGAGTCTTCAGTAGAGCATTAATTAATTTTTTCTACTTTTAGGAACCAATGTCAGCCAAAGCATACAATGCTCTTGTGTTCCAACATTATACCTGTAAGTTAGTTTTCATACTTTGTGTTTCATTTTAGATTTATCTACTTATTAAAAAAAAAAAAAAGTTCTTTGTTGGTGGTGCCCAGGACATTATGAATCATAATCCTTTTCAAGTGACAATTGCTTTGAAAGTAACTTAGTACATGGTGCTTCTTTCCTAGTGCTTCAGGGCAGCTGTTCCAATTGACATAGTTTCCCACGCCTCTTTAATAAGGTTTCCCTTTACCAGCTCTTGTCTGATACATCTGGTACTTCATGCTGAGAAAACACATCAGCATCTTCAATGCTGAAGATAAGCACTATAGTGCTATCAAGGTGACAGGGTAATATGAATTCCTTTGAGAAAACAAAATAGTAATCAGTCCTAATATTTTATGTATGTTCCTGAACTAAGACAGTTCAGTACTAGGGACACTGTCAAAAATAAAAGAGCCACTAACTTGTGGTTTCAAAAAGCAGGTTAGCACAGAGCTGGAATTTGACTCCAGATCATCTGCCTTTCATACAGTGTTGCTGTAAATCACTGACTATCTATAAGGAAACCTTTAAAAGTACTTTGTGAACTGTGTAAGAAGAACTTCAAAATTATGAAACTACAAGTGCTGCTTGTGATATCCATGAAAAATTTTAGCATTTTGCTGTTGGACAGGAAGGTAGGATTAATTTTTTTAATGTAGATTTTCTAGGATGTAGACAAGCTGGAGCGAGCATGCAAGTTCCTTGGCATCCCTATGTATAGGTTAGTTTGATTGCTATACGAAACGAAATTCCAACTCAAACTGTGGAAAACAATACGTCTAGAGAGGATGAGGCAGAAAGGAGAAAGGAATATATAGCAGGATTTGATAATTTGCTACAAGTCAATAGCTTTTTACAAGGTGGGAATGAAACACTCTGCTTCAGTTTTTTATGGTGCAGATTTCTTTACTTCCTCCCCCCATTCAATATACCTCCACATTCCTGAAGGACACAGGAATAGTATTCCATTTTGATAGCTGGTCCTATGTTCTTAATTCAAAACCTTTGCTTTTCATTATGCTTCAACACTGGTTACTGTAAACATACATTAAAACCATAAGCTAAAAAATTCATTGGCTTATAGTGCTATTAAGCTAAGTAACTTTGTCCTTCCTAGTACAACATAAACAGCAAAAATAATTATACCTATGGGCTTCTTTATGTACTTAAAGTATTGATCCTTGTGCTACTAAGTTCAAGGTAAATGTCGCTTCTCATTTTTTGCCACATCTCTCCCTAGACACTTAGCCTTCTGACATCAAATTATGCTCAATAACAGTCAAGTAAGCCATTGAGGCTGTCAGTAAACCAGTCACCTATGCCATTTCATCTACTACAGATAGCATTGTTTGTTTTGGTTTGTTTCTCTGTCGCTGGCACTTGCCTTTGTGTTTATTGTGGGACCTAGTGGTTATTTCCAGCTGCTGAATCCAGCTATGTGTCCAGGTTGTATTACTTCAGGATCAAAGGTCAGTCCTTCTCATTTCTCCTGGTATGCTGGGAAAGTCAGCAAGGTGTACGGACCAGAAAAAAGTTACAACATTCTTCCTTT
Organism: Hylia prasina; assembly: GCA_013397195.1. Taxonomy (NCBI): domain Eukaryota; kingdom Metazoa; phylum Chordata; class Aves; order Passeriformes; family Sylviidae; genus Hylia; species Hylia prasina. The sequence continues at coordinate 70,785 of VYXD01010221.1, forward strand.
TATGGCTTGCACAGTGGAACAGTCTTGTGATGGTCATGAAGTCTTTGCCACAAAAATAAATTCAAGCAATCACTTCTGATGTTTGCTTAGCTACCCTTCTGGTTTCTGCTGAAACATTAACTGGCCTTCTGAGAAATAGGTCTTTACTGATAAGCAAACATTGATTTTGCAAGGTTTGCTAGCTGCTAAAACATGTATTTCACCATGAACTATATTGAAAGGAGTCACACATAAATATACAGCAGTGCATTATCTTCTCTGTAGTTCCAATCTCAGTATTTTGCAGGGACAAACCATGATGTTGGTAGACTTCATTTTAGTAAAGGACTTTTCTAAATTCATGGAAATTTGTTACTTCTGTCACTTCTGGAAATAAATTGTGCAAACTCATGAAAAATGTAAAGACTTGGAATTGTTGCATATTTCTACATTTTGCCTAGTAATGAAGAGTAAGACTGTCATGCATGTGAAGAAACTTTGTGTGCATTTGAATTCTACTTACTTAGGGACAATGCTTAAATAATTGAATCCCATTTGACTGGGGTGTTTTGATGTGCTCAGGCTCTGGCCTGCAGTGTAAAGTTTTGCCAGAATGTGTTAAAAACTGAAAAATTATCACATAAACAGGAGATAGTCATGATTTTTCACATTTTTTTCATAAATTCATTTGGGGAACTGGTTTAAATATATATAATTTTTTTTTTTTGCCATAATGAAACAATAAGGTAGTCAAAATGCCACATAAAGTACTTCTAAACTTTTGATTCTGGTAATATTTAAAATGTAAGCATAGGTAATACCAGTCTGCTACATTTAACTGTATACTGCAGCCTATGTCAGTTTTCAGAGACCTCTGACATAAACATAAAAAGAGACCCTGTGTATAACTGGAGGATTGTCTTTAGTATAAAATGCGCAAAGTGCATTTGTAATGACAAAAGACACTGTAATTATAGTGGCCACTCTAATTACAGTGGTTCCAGAAAGCCACATCAACACAAGATAAAATTATTGAAGCTTCTTAGAACACCCAATCATGTTTAAATAACATACATGCTCAAGGCTTGTAAAGATGTGGGTCCTTTTCTTGCTTTAAGGATTTGAAGAATAAAAAAGTCAGATTATAAAATTTCTGGATCCCTTAGGCAAAAGTTTTTATGAATGCAATAAAGACTGCCATGCTAGAGGAGTGTGGGTAGGACCCTTAATAAGAATTTGTGTGTCATACACCCTTGTGCTATTCTGTGCATGAATATGTGTGTGTGTCAGACTGCTGAAACTACACTGGTAATACCTCTTTAAATTCTTGTATCATTGCCAACTTCATTTTTTTATGTGCCATAATAACCAGAGTGTACCCTTGTATGAGTATCACCAGTTAAAGCTGCTGTTGATCAAGCTGATATCAATCAAGTAAACACTACGAGATTTGGAGTTTTGAGGTGAGGAACAGATGACATTGCTGAATACTTAAGTTGAAAAAAATAGATATATTAATAAAGTAATGAAAAGAAGGATGTTTAGCACAAAATGTAGCAAAATGGTGGAAAGTACTGCAATAGAAATATCATTTTACTAGTCAGTACTCCTTCCTACACACCCTCCCCAGCTCTATCAAGTTGTCTTCTCTTGCTCTCAGGAAACTGTAATGGACACCAGTAGGAATTGTGTTTTACTCCCTTTTCCTTCCAAATTAAGTCCCACTTTTTGAACCTTCTTCTTCATGCTTTCTCAAGCAGTACTATCAGAGATCTTCCTTACACTCCTTTAAAAACGTTCCTGAAGACCAACCGGTTCTGTGAATTGTTTTAGCCGTAAAGAACACACCCCAGGTGTGTTTGCCCTGATTTATCTTGCTCTGTACTGCTCTACTTTTGTACTTTGTACTTTAAACTGGGGCAGGGAATATTTGTTATATCAATATATAAATGATATCACTAAGACTATTACTGGCATGTAGAGGGTTTTTTTCCCCCTTTTAAAATAAAAAATACGTGCATAATGTGTACCACACTGTGTGGCTATAGCAGCTATTTCTGTTCCTAGGAATAAAACAAAGAACATTTAAACTATCCTACAAGAGGCAAATTGAGACATTTTAAAAGAGTGTTTTTGATATATATTTTGCTCCTTTCTACAAGAAACAGAAAAATATTTTGTAGAACCAACCCATAGAAGATATTACATGCATCAGCTATTTTTCTTCTGTTATAATTAAAAAAGCAACAAGTACAAAGTGTTATATCTTAATTTACAGAGATTACAGTAACTAGACAGAAATGTTTATGGAGACAAGCTAGTTAGTTGACTCAGAGTTAGACGGAAAGAATAATCAAATCAAAAGGTGAGTGGCTTTGATTTAACCCACACAACTGTACTTCTACTCTGTTTGATTGTTCTAGATGTTCGTCCACTCACCACCATGTATTCATTAAATTTTTCAACATTCAACTGTGTACTGGGTCATTAGGACATTGATGGTGAACTTACATATACAACACTGTATAAACTATATAATATTCCCTTAAAAAAAAATAGGGAACTAACTTGATAGTTAAGCATGTAAGACTTGGATTTCAGATTTTCTGCTACTTGAGACCACTTATGGTCTGCTTCTGCTCAATTACTTGTAGTAAAAAAATTACATAATAGAATCATGGAATTGTTTAGATTGGAAAAGACCTTTAAAATCACCAAATCCAACTGTTAGTCCAGCTCTGCCAAGTCTACCACTGACCCATACACCCATCTAAAGGCCTAAACCATGACCCCAATCACCACATCTAAAGGCCTTTTAAATACCTCCAGGGATGGTGACTCAGCCACTTTCCTGGGCAGCCTGTTCCAGTGCTTGACAACACTTTTGGTGAAGAAATCTCTCCTCATATCCAATCTAAACCTCTCTCAGCTCTTCTGACCATTTTCTCTTGTCCTATCACTTACCTGGAAGCGGAGGCCCACCTCATTACAACTTCCATTCAGGTGATTGTAGGGGGTGATAAGGCTCCCCTTAGCCTCCTTTTCTCCAGGCTAATCAACCCCATCTTCCTCAGCTGCTCCTCATAAGACCCTTCATTGCTTCACCTTTTCTGGGCACACTCCAGAACCTCAATGTCTTTTATAGTGAGGGGCCCAAACTGAACATAGGATTTCAGGTGCAGCCTTACCAATGGTGAGTGCAGAGAGACAATCACTGCCCTGGTTCCATTGGCCACACTGCTACTGATAGAGGCCAGGATGTCATTGGCCTTCCTGACCACCTGGGCACAGCTGGCTCATGTTCAGCTGCTGTTGACCAGCACCCCCAGGTCCTTTTTCAATGGGCACCTTTTCAGCCACCCTGCCCCACGCCTGTAGTGCGGTTGTTGTGACTGAAGTGCAGGACTCAGCACCTCTCCTTACTGCAGCTCAGACAACTGGCCTTGGCCCATCAATCTACAGAGCCTTTACAGAGCCTTCTGACCCCTCAGCAGATAAACCCCCCACCCAGCTTGGTGTCTTCTGCAATATAGTAGGAGGAGGTTCTCAACGTCTTCTGTTTGAAGTCCTTGGCATCGAAAAACTATTAAGACATCACTGTAAGTTAGGATATTTACCTTGACAGCAAGTATCACAGTCATATTTCTCACATGGACTTCAGTATTTCCAGTGATGACTAATTATCTGTGCTTGCAAATTTGACAGGTGGATGGCTGCCTACATTAACTTATATCCTGTCATCTAGAACGCAGTTTTCTTTTACCTTCAAGGGATCTGTACTAAGAGATATAGATGTTGCCTATCACTGAGGATGGCAAACTACTGTTACTTCACAATATGAAGTTTCCTTATGTTTAACTTTTCAGAACATTTTAGAAACGAAATAAAGAGGAAGAAATATACGTACTTAAATCTTGAAGAATATGTAAGGAATGGATATAAAGAATCAAGAGAAAGGCCTTATGAAACTTAAATTACTTTTTTCTCCCAAATACCTATTTTCTCATTAATTTTTCTGTAACTTGTCTCATGTACAGCTTGTGTTTCTTGTCCTGGACTGACTTTGTTAGTTTGCTTTCTTGGAGGCATAAGGATTCAAAGATGGGTATCTTTGTCTTTAAAATTTTTGACAGAAACATACCTAATTTTCATATTCTGAGCCTTCTCGTTGCATGACAAATTTCGAAGGAGAAAACTCCATATTTTACTTTTCAAAGCTTCTTTTTGCTACTTTCTTTCTAAGTAAGTATGATCATAGGGTGACTTGTTGAATCACCACTGAATTAGGACTTCACAGATGGTAGACTACAAGCTGAATTTCAATAACCTAGAAATTCTATTAATGCTAGAAAGGTCATTCCTTGGAGCTTAGATGTCCTAACGGGGTACTTGAAATGAAAAACTTTTCATCTGAGAAGCAGTTATTGTGGTTTCATTTCATGAGATACCAGATAATATCAAAGAAGTGGTAACACTTTGTTTGAAAATTAATTTTACAGGCTTGTTGAATGTACTGGATTTTAGTGAATAAGTGCCCTTAAGTAATGTGCTCCTAGCAGTGACAATGGTGAAGTGGCCTATATTGAAAACTCAGATTCTATGCTGGCATGGTTGGTGAGGAAAGCGTGGAGGTCTTGGCTGAACAAATTTTCTTGTAGTATCAACAAACAGCAACTCTAAATCAGGCCAGCTGAGCCTCACAAGTAAGTAAAATGTTCTAAACCACTCATATAAACAGAAAGGCCTACTGTAGATGCAGCTCTACCACATTGGGCAGTCAATTCTTAGACTTTTTTGGGAATTAATTGGATTTTCTAGAAAGAGAATGTTGCCTGGTGGTAGATAATCCGAGCACCTCTACACAGTGCTGCATGTCTTGGATAGACAATTTTAGGGACCCACTGCACACTCAGTTATGTGGAGATTGTTTCAATAGCTGTACTTACCAATCCAAGAATTAATGTTCTGTCATCTGGCAAAATCTATAGAAGCCGCAGGCTGTTAACTATATTCCAACATTAAATACTGAAATATAGACAGATGAAAGGAGATAATGCTTACCAAGTTAGTTTGTATAGTGCTTTCCCAGTCCTTCTCATTGTTCACTCCAGCATTATTAACCACAATATCCAGCCTTCCAAAGTGTTCAATTACTTTTTTGAAAGCACCTACAGTAAGATCCAAGAGAGACATTTCTTAGAACTTTGGAAAGTAAGGTATAAAAATACAATGCATACACACAAATGAATGGTTTATTAGTCTACCAAAATGTCTTCATTATTTTCTTAAACATTAGTGAGCAACATGCAATTAACTACTTTATCTAACATGCACCAACATTAGACATATTTAGGGAAAGTGGAAGGATTAAGATAACATAGTTGCCTTTTCATTCAGCTTGATAATGTCTAAAAGGAGGAGCTAATGTAAGTTCTCAGCACTTACACACTTTGTATTAGACAGGATGTTTGGCACCCCAATTATATAAATTAAGCATTTATATCTTGATTTGTATCAGTTTGATATAGCTAGTAAAGTCAAGATTTGACACCATCTATTTTGAATTTTAAAAAAAGCTTCAAGCGTTCAGAAAAATTTTCTTCAGTACAAATTTAGCCTAAGAACACAGTTTCTATTTAATGAATAACTGACACAAATATTTCAACTACAAATAATCGCAATTCTTGTTTAGATGTATTTATTTATGGGTAAGTTGTTATATATCCTACTTGTCAGGTAACTTTAATAATGTGTTTCTTAAATTCAAATCTTTTTTCTGAGGATAAAAATCGTGACCTGTCTTCCAAAGAATTTCAAAATAAGAACTGGGAAACTTCCACAATGACATTGTCTTTTCCCAGGTGACAGAGTTTGAACTGAGATAAAAGATGTATATAGAAAAACATGATGATGACATAATGAGGAGCAAACTCCTTAAGCTTGGCTCTGCTTTGACAAGATGGATGAGATTACTTCCAGATGTTCATTCCAGACTAAGATGTTCCAGGACTGAGGACATTATCTGACATGTATATATAGCTTGCTTGTTTTCCCCTCCAAACACTGTTCCTTGTCACTAAATATTTACTATTACGTAAACCAAGACACCACCTCCCCAACACTGTTTTAAAAAACTTTGTTTGGTGTTTGACTCAAAATCGACAGTATTTCAGGTATACTGAAAGTGCGCTTGACAGGCCTTGAATGAAATTACTTCACTGAACGGTGATCACATGAGCATCTTCTCTGATCTTTTTTAGTGCTTGGCCCTTTGTGTCAATCAGGTGCATAGCATCAGCTTTCAGACACCCACCTTCTTCTGCAGCAGTTGCAGGGCTATACAAAGTTTTTCCTGCACTATGCTTTGCCTCAATGCTTCAGGTCCATCATAGTCATCATCTTGTTATCAAAACAAGAGCTGGGCAGCTGATGGGACAGGTTTTATTTGTCTAACTCCCTTTATTGTACAGATTTTTCTAATATTCTTATTCTACAGTGGAATATTGCAATACTAATAAATCTGGTTTGTTCTGTCTACCTTTTTTTCTTTTCTTATGTTTGTTGCCAATTCATTCCCTGATTTCTCAACTCTTCAGTCACTTATCTTTCCAATTCTGTATCAACAAGGGCAAATGAAAACCTCTGGCTTTATTAGAAACAGAAGTGAATATTTCCAATGAGTAAAATAAATACAATTTTGGTCTTTACTTCCAAATTTTGGCAACCCACTAATTCCATTTTAAGCCTTCTTTCTTAAGAAGATTCTAATTCTTAATAGAATCTTCAAAACCCACCATGGATAGTAGTAATTTTGCCAATGATTTTTAAATTAAATTTACACAGACTTGACTAATTGTAGTTTTCTACAATTGTAGTTTTCCTTACATACTGAGAAAAGACCAAATGCTTTTGCATATCTGTGTTTGGAATATTTCTGGTAAAAGTTTATCTGCCTGCAGTAATCCCATCTATCACCTATCCACAAAAAGAAGAATCTTATTGTAAATTCTTAGAGAAGTTGTCACTTACACATCAATATAAGCTGATTTATTCTTTCCTCTTCAAACGTAGAATAATTCTGTGTTTGCATTGCATGCTAATTTGTGCTTATGGAACCATAAAAAGTTAAAAGCAGATGATTGTATGAAATATTGAGTGAGGAAGGAAAAATTAAGAGAAGGATCCATTTTAAAGGAAAGACAAGAAAAACAATGCTAAGTCAGCACAAACACCCGTTATATGTGAGCTTCCTAAATGTCCCTAGAAGGCAAAAGTAAGTATGGTGACTTTTGAAAAGTGGGAGGAGATAGGAGATTTTTGTGGGGGATTAGGTGAAAGAACCACGTGAGAAAAAAGTATAGGCAAGACCTGAAAGTAGATTAAGCAGATGATTTCTTTCCCATAAGCCTCATGTACTTACCAATACTAGTTCTGGTACTGAGACTTCCTACTCTAACGGCTAAAGTTCAAAAAGAGGAGAACTTCTTTCACATACATGAACTTTTACATAAAGTACAGGACTTGATCGATCCAGTGAGATCTTTAAACCTTAAATGTGAAATTAATCTAAATTTGTTAAGTAGTAGCTTACAATTGCAAGTGAAAAAATATGAAAATAAAGCAGTTGGAATCAAAAAAAACAGCTCAGAATCCCCAAAGGATTGAGAGACATGATTGCAAATTTATGGTAAGAAACCTGAAGCAGGATTAATGCAATGATCAGAGAGGCATTGGCAGCAGCAGCCGTTTGTTCTTGCTCTTTTTCTTTGCAAGAACCAGTTCCAATTTTACTCTGATTGCTCTTTTCCTAACTTGGTTCCAAAAACTCCCTTGCTGACCCGTCCTACTCACTCCAGCTCCCAGTTCACACCCTGTTGGTCCTGCACTCGCCTGGCACTAAAGAGAGGAGGAGTTGTGGGAGACAAGGCACACTGAGGTAACACCCGCGCAGCAGCACATGTTATTCCTACCCCTAGGATGCTTTTTCTTTCTCCCTACTCCTCCCACTTGGTGAAAAAGTCAATAATCAACCTAGCTGATAATCTCTGCTGATTAAAGAAGATTCCAGATTTAAAGTCCAGCATCTTTCTTACAAACAGACAATGTAAAGCTATGGAATTAGGAATAATCATGCTAGCTTGGAACAGTAGAGTACTGCTGAATTCTGGAACAGCTGCAATGTTTTCTGAAAGAGGAATGGCTATGCTCAATGATCACCGCTGAGAAAGTGACCAGTGAAGTGTAATGAACGAAAACAGATCAAAACTAATCACATCTAGCATGGCAGAAACGAATCTGGGGAAAGGGCACTGACAAAAGTGATGTCAAAATCTGAATCTGAGTCACTACCTATGAATGTACCATTTAATAATGAAACTTTGATGAAGTGATGTGCCTGTTATATATGATACTCAGTAGGGAACACTGTTTACCCACTAAGTGAAAACAAAAATGCAAATAATGAGGAAAGCTGCTTTCATTCCATGCATCTGCAAAATGTGTGTGAAGTGTTATCACCCTATAGTTAACCCCACGATAAAGTAGCATGCCACTTTTTGCCAGCACTGCTTTCAGGTATGGCAGTACACAATGAAAGTAAGTGTGCTGTATGGAAAGAGCACCGCAACCCAGCACAGAATTTATTACTCCTGTGACGAGGGAATGCAGCTTGGAATCTGTACTGAAACCTCATAAAGCGCAAGTATGAGCTTTAAAGTTTTATATATTACTCATAAAATAGCAATTATCTTCTGCAGAGGCTTTAATGCAAAAATATCACTACACAACACTCAGTGGAAATGACTTTGGCTTTTCTTTCCGATGTGCCAAGGAACAAAGTGAAATTCTAGTACTAATGCCGGTAGCAATATTTCACATCTGCAGGTTCAGGAACAAATCGTTTTTGAGTCAGCGCCAGAAGCGATGGGGAGCAGGCTGTCCTGCAGAACCCTCCGCTGAGCGCTGACGGCTGCTGCAGCCCGGGCGCGCTCCGCTCGCTGCGCCTTCCGCGGGAGCGCAGCGCTCCCTCCTACCTTTCAGCTGCTCCTGGTCCGTCACGTCGCACTGGATGAACAGCGTTCTCTGCGCTTCAAACTGCTCGTCCAGGGCCGCCTTGCTCTCCTGTCCGGCCTCGGAGTTGCGGTCCAGCAGGGCTACCTAAGCGGGGAGGGAGGAAAATGACTGGCTGGCTGGCGGGCGGATGGACAGAAGGACGGGTCGCCCACCGAGCAGCGCCGAGCGCCGGGGGCTGCCACCACCCCCGCCCGCGAGTGCCGGCTGGAGGCAGAGGGGAGGGAAAGGGAGGACGCGCTTCTCGGGGCTTACCTTGGCGCCCTTGCCCAGCAGCGCCTGGACGAAAGCCCGGCCGATGCCCTGCGCCCCGCCGGTGACCAGAGCCACCTTCCCATTGACGTGCATGGCCGCCGCGCTCCTGCCGCCCGCCGAGCCGGAGCAACCCAGCGCCGTGTCACCTGCCCGGTTTCCTTTCTCCCTCCTTCGTGCCCTCCCTCGTGCCCTCCCTCCTTCCCTCCTCCTGCTGCCGCCGCTGCAGCGGCTCATTCACCCCCCGCTCCCCACTCGTGTGACCCAGAGCCTCCCGGAGCTGCCTGGGCGGGGGGAAGCAGGGGCGGAGCGGGTCATTAAATCGTCCTCCCGGGTGTCTGGATGAACCCTGGAGAGCAAGAGCCAGAGAGAAGACCAGCTTCATCCCCTCTTCCCACCCCCAGGCTTTCCGGAGGGGACAGGCTCGCGGCGTCCCCCGAAGAAAGGGTCCCAGGGCAGCTACAGCTCCGCTCGGTGGACAGGGGGATTTGTGTGTGCGTGTGTAAATCGCGTGAGAAGCTGCTACAAGCTTTGATAAGGGCTGTTGGCAGCTCCTGAGGCTGAGTTTTGGTTGGCCCAAGCTGCATGAGGAGCAGGGTGAGGACAGCCTCCAAAAAAACATACGTAGGCCACTTTTTCTCGCTTCAAAACAACCCACCAGCCTTCTCCCTCTCATTCCCCTAGTACGTAGAATCTATTTGCATGAAAAAGCAATCATTTAATATTAAAGATATTAGAGACATCAAGATAACTGCTTTTGAGAAATTTTCAGGTCTGTGGTTAATGTAGATACACCTTAAAACATGTTTTAAAATTGCTTTTACAGCTTATAAGCCAAATTCTTTCTGCTGTATTAATGTGAACTGTATGTAACTAAAATTCCTCAGTAGAAATGTATATGACCATACAGTAGAAATAAGAGCACCCTTAACCATGTAAAAGCTGAAATAAGTGCTGTTGTTCACTACCATGTTACGAGATTCACAAATGTCCCATAGCAAATGCAATGTTGTGGAGTCTTGGCTAGGCAGGAAAAATCCTGTTTCAGTCCTAAGCTCTATAAACATGTACATCATGCAAACGTGTGTGTGTATTAACACATATACACTCATCTTTTGTGTTCTCTGTTTTCTTTTGCCTGGTGTATCAGGTTAAACTTTTTACTTGTGCTTTCAAGGCCCTAAAGTACTCTGACTCAGACTGCATCTCTCTCATTAATGTCTTGTAATTTCTCCCTGTTTCTCAGTAACAGTGTTCCTATTTTGCCCTCTCTTTTACCCCTCTTCGGTTTTCTACTAGTCTGCCTTTATCTGTGGAATTCCCTTCTTTTGTATTACCTAGAAGAAAGAAATTACATCACTCCTAACACCCAGCAAACTGTTACAGAACCATTAAGGTAACCTAATTGAGTAAATCCAGTAACACAAGATCTCGTTATTATAACCTTTGTCCTTAAAAATGTGAACTAATATAATCCAGCTGCTAAATTGGATCACAGCCATTAAGTTTTCCTAAAGATCATGATTCACTGTCCTTCATAAGAGCAGTCAAAGATGGCCTCTGGGATAAGTGATTTGTTAGAATATGATACCTGTGTTTCTGGGAGGACTCCAATTTGCTTTGGAGCTGTGAAAATTATGCCACCTAAAGTGCCATGCCTAATGAGCTCTGTCCCAACCAGCTGAGCCAGCTTCTCTAATTTGTTGGGACACAAGTACCAGGTTAAAGTCACATCATGAGAACAGTGTTACCACACAGGGACCTAACAATTGCATTGCAATGGAGTATTTTACCCTCAATTTAACCCTGATAACCCCCTGCCCCTCCTTCCCTCTCCTATGGCAATGATCAACATCTGTCATGGTCTTTATTTCCACAATGTAATGTTTTTTTAAGAGCTATTCAAAGGAAAAGATCAATAAACCCTTCTGTATTCCAAACAGCTGTAGTTGGAATGACCTTTGTCAACAGTTTTCTAAATTGTTGATAATTTGGCATGAATACTAAGAACAATCGGGACTCTTCAGAAATGCTGGAATGCTTTAAGATCTGAGTGCACACACTGTTTCCATAAAAAAAGCTTATAATTCTGCATCCAGAGATCAGTTTGGTTGAATATAGTCTTGAGTATCATAGGTTGAAATTGTTTAGAAGTATTCTGATACACTAAGCCAGGCTTTCTAACCTGTTTTTCTTGGCTGAACAGTCTCTTGCTATTTTTCCATTCAAGAATCTAAATTACACATCTTCCAAGAAGGCAAAAAAAGGACTCACACTGATACCCATAACCTTGGAGAAATATATTTGATATGAGACAGTGTTCCTAACTAGAACAGGATGTGCCAATCCTCCAAATGCAGGAGGAAGTTAATAGGAGGATGGCTCTGTGATTTACCCCTGGAGCCAGCAGATTGCTTGGCTGTAAGGCATATGTGTACTTTGCTCTTTCTAACTTCACTGGATTTGTTGCCAGCTCACTACAGGTACTCTTAAATAATTTGTTGCTATGTAGTCCTTTACCACCACAAGTTTTTTAATTTGACCAACTGCATAAAAGATAAAATATTGCCCATAGGAAGAAGCTCCTTGTAGACATCTGTTAGAAATCCAGAGTTGGCATCTCAGTCTTCTTGGTGAAACTTGGGGGGTGGGGCGTAGGGAGTAGTTATGAAATATTTTTCTGTCATATTCATAAATTGATAGTTTTTGAACCTTTCAGTTTTAAAGAAAACTTTCATAGAAGCATGAGGACTTCCGTTATCAGTTTTTCAATGGTCCACCTTTTCAAATAACCCAATCTTAAGAAAAAAGTATCCAACCTCACATGAAAAGTTGGAAGAGTTGTCACATCAGGCAGTATACCATAAATGATCTGTCTCCCTAAGTGGCCAACTTACAGAAGACTGAGTATATGCCTTGGGTACCTTATTCTGTGTATACTGATATGCTTATTTAAGCCGGTATGCTGATTTAAGAAAATGTGAGACAGTTTATAATGGTACATTATTCAATGGTCAAGAGTCAAACCAAATCTTATCATATTGTGATGTTTTTCACCAAAGTGAAATTTGCACTAATGTTTGCCCTAAGCAGTTTTTGTGTAATACATTAGCTAGACTCAAAAGTGTCACTAACAACTATTATCTGAAATCACAGGCATGAAAAGATACTAAATGAGTCCATGAATATTTGATTTTGGTGCTTTGAGAGAAAGGTAATTCCATGCACTTTCTGTTCAAAGACAAGAAATAAAAATACTGCTAAATAATGTCTTAGATGGTGAAGCTGCTCAGGTCAAATCTTGCACACAACCTCCTACACAAGGGTGCAATGTTGAATGTTTATTAACCTTTGCATGTTATTTCTGTGCAGAATGTCATTTCATTTATTGCTTTCTAGTAAACCTCTTGTCTAGCAATGTCTTTTTTTGCTTTCCCTTTATGTCTGTGGTTCCTCTTCCATTTCACTTCATTTACAAAGTCCGTAGCTTATGCTGCATTGTTCTTGACAGACCACAGTGGCATCAGTGTGAAGCAGTAGTTTTAATCTATTTTTGTAGAGAAGACAGAAATATGACCTCGCAGACATATATCACCCTGTTCATTAATTTTTGTTACCGTCTCATTCTCTGCAGGGTGTTACCCAAGTTGCTACAAAGACTAAGTAAGTGGCATCACACCTGTGAATGAATTATCAGGCAGTGCATGTAGCGGAGTGTACAAACACAGCTAATCAGCACATGTTTTAGCTCAGTGATTTACACATTGGGAAAGCTGGGGAGCATTTCCCCAGCTTCTAAGAACAGGTGGAAAACAAAACTAGAGAAATGCCACAAACGTCCAGCTTTGCATGGGGTAATTAAAAGACAGATTTCAGGCCACATACTTAATGTGGTGTGTGTTTTTTCATTGACAAGAAATTTACAAGAAAGGTATGAAACAGTTTTCTGTGTCCAAAAGGCTTTCTAATGCAATTTCTGTATTTTCTCTCTGCATGTATTGAAAGGCATAAATTACTGCATAAGAAGATGAGCTTATGCAGCTATACTACATTTTGGATATTACACCTAGCTGTGTATACAAAAGAATTCAAGACATAGACTGGCTGCCAGAAATATCTAACTAAGAGGGCAAGAAAATGAATGAACAACAGGCTTATAGATTTGCCAAAATGCATTTTTAGAGGACAACATCATATCAGTTCATGGTAGTGAGTGGCTAGATTATTTTGTTCACCCAGGAAAGACCAAAGGACATGCAAAAAAATGTAATGTACTTGGGCCAAATAAGAGAAAAAAGGGTACATCAAAGTGGAGTACAAGAAAATAATTGTCAAAAATCTTTTTTCATAGTGCTTGTACTATATGTTCAAGATGTCATGGCTTTCACGGTGAGATTTGGAATAAGACACTAGAACAAATTGTTCTGTCCTTTTCTGTCTTTTCAAAAATAGCAGGCAAGATATGAAAGCAATAATGTGGGTTTTTGGTTTTTTTTTGAAAATGCAAGCAATTGAGGTTGATAGTACTGTCATAAATAAAAATTGTAGTTGATGAGGATAAAATGTCCTTGTTTATTAGCATAAGGAGGACCACACAGTGAAGACTAGATCACTTTGCTTTATAAAGTAGAAAAGGAAGGTCACTAGAGATGATAAAAAAGAGAAACTTGTATAGTGCAATTTCCTGATTCTTGAGAATGTCTAAAAAGTGTACAGTTTTTGTGAAAAGATGTGACAGAACATGTGGGAAGATGTGACAATAAACGAGACACAAGAGAAACACTGATTCGTTTTTAGATAGCCTCTACTTGACATTGGAGAAGGAATGTTAAGAGAGAGATTCCTGTCATTTTGGAAACATCTACTACTACTGAGAGAAAAGTTTTGAAGTAGAGAAAATAATATAGTGTTGAATATCTAGGGAAGAGGTGAAGAAAATAGCTGCCCAGGAAGCTAAGGACAAAAGATTTAGAAATCCTCTTCTGAGTACCTGTTCAGAGAGGCTTTTTAGCTCTCCAGCATGCCTTGATCAAATTACTTCTGCCATGCTTAACATTAATTCAGTCTGTATCTCAGGCATCACAGTGATAAATATTTTAATCCATTGTTCTGCACATAGGCCTTATAAGTGGGGAACACTTAGCTACTCATGTTTCCCCTTAAATACTTCTGAAAAAAAAATAAAAAGGCAATTAAGGTAACACAATGTTCAACGAGGATAGAAACATTATTAATAAAATCACTTAAAAAAAATGTTACTAGGTAAGGGAATTTGGGGTTAATCCCATGCTTGAAAACACATTTAAAAAAATATAGTCTGCTGGAATAATGAGAACATGACCATGAGGCCTTGCTAGGAAGGCAGTTCTGCAAGGTATTAAAACTTCTCAAGGCTCGAGACAGGCTCTAAATGAATAAGGAAAGATTCAGTAGTAAAGCATGCCCTGCCCTTTCTCTATCTGATATAATTATAGGAGAACCTTTAGAACCCTGTATTTGGCACTGTCTTTAAACACCACAGCAGTATGGCAGCTGGCAGCAAAATCAAAACAAAAATATGTGAACCCCTCCCATGCCTCTTGCAAGTTTGGCAACACACTATATACAGGACCGACTGTCTTCCCTATTAACTTGATTATCAACCCATCAAGCACTGCAAATATCTATATGTTTGCAAAGAAAATGTTTTAGGCTTACACTTAAATTTTAAAGGGCTTCCTGAAAAGCTAGGGGTAAGCAATTAAGAGTCTCACTAGCCAACCAATATGGTAACTTGAGTTTCTTAGAACTGTATAATTCTACTGTGTGACCTGTTGTCTATTTCTTTAAAGGATTATAACCACAGAGTTATATGGATTTTGATATTTGTTGAAAGCCTTGAATCTTATTATCTTATTTGATAGTACTGTGCTTTCTTTGAGTGCTATCCAGTTGAAAAGAAATATTGTTTTGATTGTGTTTTGACCTTTAAAATTAAGAACAACAAAAAACACCAAAAAACCCCCCCAAAAACCACACACAAAACCCGCCCCCAAATCCCCACACTCCCCCCCCC
>VYXD01010221.1:86163-141023 GCA_013397195.1 Hylia prasina
ACCCCCCCCCCCCCCCCCCCCCAAAAAAAAAAAAAAAACAAACCGAACCAAAACAACCCAAAACAACCAGAGACAGAGAGGAACCTTCATTCCAAATCAGAAAAACAAGGAATTAGCCAGGAACCATGTAATCAATCAATCCTCTTATTTTGCTCTTTAGTTTTATGAATGGTCTGATAGTGATAGTTATCTTTCAAGCTAGAGTTTTGTCTTCCTCCATTTTTCTATACATATAGTCACTATCTAGGTGCGTCAGTTTGTGGATGTCCTGTTTTAAGAAAATCTATCACATGCAGAGGGTTTTTTTGAGTTGGGGCAGATTATTTTGTGCTGCATAGTGATTGTGAGATGTATGTTATAGGGAACATCTACTGCTACTGAAAGAAAAAGTTTGGAGTAAAGAAAACAATGTGCAAAACCTTGGAAGTGCCACATACAATTTATAGTATGCTATCAATTAACAACTGGTCAGAATAATGAAGTAGTCACATCCAGAAATAATAAGAAAAAGTCAAAGAAAAGGTATGAAAAAGGAAGTAAAAATTGATGAGTCATGTACTTACTAGAAATTATCACATTAAATGAAATTAAAAAATAAGCCAAAAATCACAAATGTCAATGCCATAGCACTTTTTCTTATAGGAAGTTCATTCTTTTAAATTAAAGAATGCCATGTGCAAAGGAAAATTGTGTTGAAATTGTTTCAAAAATTTGAAACACAATTTTCATTGTGTTTCAAATTGTTGAAAATACAGTCAGAAAAGTAACTTCTACACTCTTTTCATATTTTCCTATTTGTAGTTACAATACAGAATTAAAAAACCCAACAGTTATTGGATTAATTCCATCCTGAGATAAATCAGGCAGAAGCTGGCAGCAAAGATAGTTTAACCTTATTTCATTTCATAAATGCACACAGAAAAATTGTTTGATAAGATTGTCCCATATGTCTTTGAACTGGAGAAAATAAAAAAAATATTTACAGGAAATCTTTCATTTTTCTCACACACTGAATTTACTGGAGGGTAAAAACCTTTTTCTTCAAATGTCATGTTCAAAAAAAAAATTTTAAATTTTCACAATTAAAGATCTTCATGAAAAAGAACATAAAGTATTTTCTTAAAATTATGAGGGCAATTATAAGCAAGGTTGGTAGCACAACCAAGAAGCTGTCTCACCTTTCTCATTAGAATTCGTCTGCTTAAAATTCTTTATAGTTCTACCACGTTAAAAGCAAGATATTTTCATATCAGATGTTTTCTTCCAGTTGAAAAACTGCAGGTAAAGACAAGTTAAGTAAGACTTGAGACTCCCTCAGCTGCATGCCTCATGTATTTGGGCTGTGTCAGGCAGAGCTACGTCTGCGCAAGGTTTTCAGTAGTTTTCAAAAAAGTGCTCAGCTACAGCACTCCCGGGGTGTTTTTGTTTTCGTAGGAAAACTGTCTCACTGACTGTTAATGTGTAAAGTGTAAGCTTTGTGTTAATCTTTGTCCAGCAAAATCTCTCAGCCTTGTGACTGATCCTATATGCTGTGATGTGAGCAGTGAACACAGGTACTGACTGGGGGTTTGTTTAGTACCATGGCAAGGCCTCTCTCACTAGGTTATATTGTTGTGCAACTCTTACTATTCAAAATAATTCCATGAAAAAATAATTGCCTGGTTTTTGGCTCTTTTTCTTTTTCCTGTCAGGGAGAAGGGAAGGTTCAAATCCACATTTCTATCTTTTGAGAGGTGTCATTTACCTTCAAAAATTAAAGCTGCTTTAGGGTATAAGTGCTTCTAGTATTCTTTTGATACAGGGTAATGGTGAAATTTCATTTGGCCAGGTACAAAGTGAAATATAAAGGCAAAGACACAAAAAAATACCTTCCTCTTATTATTTCCTACTTACTGTCTTTGAAATTACTTAGAAATATGTATAGTGCATTCATGAACTATATTTTGTGTTAAGATAGGCCTACTGTTTATTGAGATACTTAATTTCTCTACTAAATTTCATAATGCACTGTTGTGATGGAGTTAACAGGCCTATAGAATTGAAATATTTACATAACTACAGAGATACAGGCATTTGTTAATGGATCTAGTCCTTCCTCATCTTGTGACTGAATTTCATTTATTGGAATAAAGATCGTCAATACCTTTGCACTATACCATTAAATACCATTTTAAATTTTTTGAAATGACTTGTCAATTAGGAAAGAAATATTTGAATTATTTGAATTATTTCATGTCTATATTTAATAACAATATAATGTTTGAGATGCTGAGAATTACTTAGCCTTTTCAAAAGCAAAAAAATTCTGACAACTGAGAAGTTAAAAATCCAAATTAAGGATATGACATTAACATAGGGGTGAACATGAGAATGAATGTACCCTGCCAAAAATCTGTGAGCTGTGTAAAACCAGTATGAACCCTAATAACAACCTAAGTATTGTTGCTAATTGAAGTGAATTTGGTTGGATCATTACAACTTTCTAGCTCCCTATACCACACCATATTTCAAATCACTGTTCTCTGTAAGTAGGGATGTTCAGTGTTTCAGTATTAAGAAAGCAGGATCTCTCACAGATTTATTTTGACAAATGTAAAAGAAAAAATCATTAGAAGGACTGTGCTTCTTGCATTAGTAATGATAATATTTCCTTTGGCAAAATTATTTTTATTCCTAATTTGTTTTTTTATTGTTGATTTGGACTTTTATATTCTATTAGTTGTGTTATGCCATAATGCAGGTTCTCTTATATATGATATTTTTGGATGTGTTTCAGTTATTTAGCAATTCTTTTTCCCCGAAAATTTCTAATTTCATATTCTGTGAATAATTTCCTGATTATGAATTCCTTTGTAGTGATAAAGGTAGTTGTGAAATGTGAGAATTTTTCATGACATTGATCTTCAAAGTCTCAGCCATTCTAGTCAGGGGTTTTTAAGGCTTACTAATTCTAAGGCTTGTTAATTTTAAGGCTTACTAGACAAACACATTTAGACAGACTGCCTGCCAGGAAAACAAATAAGGAAAATACTACTAGACTTCATTCCCATGAGTGAAACAGCTATTCAATACCCCCATAATTTTTATTGTCTCCCAATTACTGCCTTTTTACTTTGCTTTAAATAATGAAGATCCCACAAGATATTCAAGTATATGCTGCACAAAAATTTATTAGATTTACCAGCTATGAGAAAACCCTCCCAATTTCAGAGGAAAAATTTTCGTTGGTTTGTGAATCCCAGCCTAAGTTTAAAGAATTATGTAATCCATTTTTAAGCAGCTGAGACAACAAAATCCATAAGGCAGAAGTATTGCAGCAGAAGTCTACAACTGATTTTAATTAAAGTGCTCTGGTGATCTGAAGATATTCACAATCCAGCACTGAAATTAAAAATGTCCACATCAACAGAACCTTTTCTCATGCTGACAGTGCCGGTTGGCTTTGTTACACATATCTATCTGTCTATCTATCTGTCTATCTATCTATCTATTGGTCATGCATTATTATGCAGTTAATGACCATTGTTCAGCCATCTCCAAGTAAGCGAAGCAATTCTAAGCTATGAAGCACCTGCTCCCAGGTTCACTCAGATACCTCAACTGAGGCATTCTTTGGCAAGAGACATAAGCTTTTGGTACAGTTCATTGAGAGAATGAGGTGTGTGATTTAAATGGGAAACTTCTGCTGAGCTGCTCAGAGCTTGTGAGTACGAATGTTAAACGTCTCATAGGGCTTATGAATAAGCCTAGTACTTTGGGTTCATTTGGCTTCTCAACAGTGTATAACTAAAAGGTGACTATTTAAAAGACATACTAGTGGTGTCAGAATCACTACAGCATGTGCAATGTGGTTAAACTGTGAAACCCATTGCCATAGGGGGTCATATAATTTTAAAGAAGCTCAAAAAATGGTTACAGAATCACAGAATAAGCTGAGTTGGTAGGGACTCACAAGGATCATCAAATCCAGCTCACAGCACTGCACAGCACTATTCCTATGAGTCACACCATGTGCCCAAGAGTATTGTCCAAACACTTCTTGATCTCTGTCAGGCTTGGTGCTCTATGTACTTTCCTCGGGAGCCTGCTCCAGTACCCAGCCACCCTCTGGATGAAGAATCTTTCTCTAATATCCAACTCAACCCTCCCCTGGCAAAGCTTCAGGCCATTGCCTTGGGTTCTGCCACTGGTCACCAAAAGAAGAGACCAGTGCCTGCCCCTCCTCTTCCCCTCACGAGGAAGTTGCAGATTGCAATGAGGTCTCCCCTCAGTCTCTTTTTTCCAGGCTGAAACAACAACTGCATTGTCTTGTGTTTTTCAATACCTCCCAGAATAATCCTCTCCATAAATTTACCAGGCCCTGAAGTGAGATTGACAGGCCTGTTGTTTCTGGGTTCCTCCTTCAAGATCTTCTTAAAAACTGGGACAATGTTCACCAGCTTCTGCTCACCTGGGACCTCTCTGAATTCCCAAGAATGCTCAAAATCATTGAGACAGGTTTTGCAATGACATCAGCCAGCTCTTTGAATATTCTTGGCTGAATGTCATCAGACCCAATAGATATGTAGGGTTCCAGCTGGAGATACTGCACAATTTCAGAGTTGACTGGGAGTTGATCATCCTTGCAGTCATGGCCCTCCAGCTCAGGGGCACTGAGATCTCCTTGTTCGATCATCCATGTTGAAGGTAGAGGCGAAGAATGTGTTAAACACCTGTGCTTTCTCTGTGTCCAGGTTTGTGAGGTGACCATCCTCTCCCTGCAATGGGCTCATGTTATTTCTACACTGCCTGTTGCCTTTAGTAGATTTGAAGAAACTCTTTTTATTGTCCCCCACATTTCTGGCCAGCTTCAACTGTTGTTGAGCTTTGGCCACATGAATTTTCTCCCTACAGTGGCAAGCAGCATCTCTATTCTTCCTATGTCACCTGACCTTGCTTCCAGTGCTTGTATGCCTTCCTTTTTTGCCTTATTTCCAAAGAGAATTCCTGTGAAGCCAAGTGGGTCTTCTGCCTTACTTGCTTGACTTCCAACATTTGGGAGTTGCATACTCCTGTGCACTTAGACACAAAATTACCATCACTGAAGGTGAGATAGCAAAATCTGGAAGACTTATAACATATATATATATATATGTTCTCATAAGTTCTGGTGGCTGTCAAAGATAGGATTTTAGAATATGCAGATCTTTGTTCAGAATGAGTAAATTCTTGGGTTTGGTATTATAGCAGTACTATAATGTCTATAAAGTTGATTAAATCTATTCCACACATTTTTTTCAGAACACTTTTTATAGATAAAACATTATTTTTGAAGAATGTTTGATTTTTTTACCTAATTTAGGTATATTTCACTCTGTCCTCTCTATATCAACATGCACTCAATAGTCAATGTATATTTGTGTGTGTTTATACAAATATACATAGCTTGCATATCTTTTTATATCTAGGAATTAAGCTTGTTCTCCATGTCATTTATTTCTGTTCAAAAGACAAATTACCCCATTATGAAATACCCAAACTGCTTCAAGCTGGAAGAAGAGCAACAGTATTTATAGAGTGAGTTTATATTTTCTTCTCTGGCTTAGATGACATTAGGTGGGACTGACAGAGATCAGTGCCAAGAAAAGCGTATCTATGTCCATCTCAAAGAGCATTTTGATGAATTAATCTGATTCCATATCTTAAAAAGATGTGCTTGTTTAAATGGGAAAAAAGAAATTTCAATGTATGATATTTTTACACTTATACAGTAAGAGTTTCTGTTCTTTCTCCTCCGGGATTTCATAAGATTAAGGCCAAACCTATAAATCCAGTTTCTGAGTGATCTTAAATAAATTTCAGGCAAACTGCAGGTATTTAGGGGCTCTTATGAGAATCTGGTATGATCAGATTCCACAACCTAAAGACAGTTTAACCATAGAGTTTATCATATGGCTTTGAACAAGAGAAAGCCAGTATTTTACAGGGAATGAAGGAAAAGAACAGCATTTGTTTTAACAGACATTCATACATGTGTTATTTTTTACAAATTATAGAGGTACAAGACATTAAAAATACACTTAAAAATATTCTGTGCTTCTGTATAACGAATTAACTTACTCAAATTCTGTAAAAAAATGGGTATTCTTCATAAAGTAGAAGAATAGTACCATAACTCTTATTATCATGCCTGTTACTAGCAATATATTCCTGGACATATTTTTTTTTATTATTTTCTACTTTTTGCTTTTACAAGTAAACACACATGTTTATTTAATTCATGCATATCTTTTGTAAGGTAAAAATATGTTTTCTTCAAGTCAAGTAGAAGCTTCCCAGGAATAAGACGCAAGTAAACTCTGTATATGTTGCATCAGAGGGCTCTAATAAGTAAAAAGTCTACTGCCAGCCTTCTGATTTCCTTTTGCAATTTTTCTAAGGCCATTTTTTCACAGCGTTAAGCATGTAGATAGAGAATTTGTTTACTCAACGTTTTCAGTGTACCTCCTGTGCATGAAGTGAGGGTGGATCTTGGCACCACAGTAGGTTTTTTCCATATCTGTTTTGGCTTTTTTTTTTTTTTTTTGTAGTTTCTGGGCTCTAACTCAACGTTAGTAACCACATCTGGCATCTGGAGCAGATTAAGTTCAAGGCACGGTGTCTCAACAACCAACAAAGATGTCCAAAAATTTAGAGAGCAACTATGTGCAAATTCAAAATCATACACTCGGAACCAAGACAAATCAAATATTGCATGACTAAATGTAATCCAATGAAGCTAAGATACACATGAATTATTTTATGCTGATTCACTTAGGTCTATGACTAATCAGGCAGAATTGACACAAGTTAATTAACAGTAGCAAATTCAAAAGGGAATGAGAGCTGGAGAAATCAGCAAACTTTGCAAAAATATCAGTAACTGGGAAAACACTTTGCTTAACACTTAATTTATTGCACAAATTCATTGCATAGCTTCCTTCTATTGCTCTGAGAACAAATAATCAGCCTAAACAATCAGAGATGTGTCTATACTAGCCTTTTGCCCTACAACTTTCAGCCATTAGTATTAGTGAGGAGGTAGCTAGTACAGCACTACTAGCACCAATAGTTCCTGGCATGCAGATAGGTTTGGAGTCAAAGGCAGTAGTAGCTTTCCCATAGCAGATCACTACAGTTTCTCATAGTACTGTTCTACTTCAAATCAATGCTCAGAGGGTTTCAGGCCAAGATCCACAGAAGTATTATACTGCCAAAAGTGAATCTGTAGATGGTTCAAGCTTCTAAATCCAAGACTGTGATTCTCAAAAGTCCTGCTGAACCATGTAAGGGACTGTATTTTTGGCCACAAAACTCCTCTAATGCAAAAGATTCCATTATTTTCAATGAGTACCATCTTGCTAGGACTAAGACTGGTATCTGTTTGAAACTGAAATCCGTCTTCTGTTTTGTGGAATAGCTGAACAATTAAAGCCTTCACACAGAATATGGGGCTAAGGGGTTAAAGGCTTTCCACAAAATGAAGAAACTGAAATCCACATCTCCCCAGAAAGTGTTCTAAACATATGGCTATGAGGCTGTACAGTGATACTAGTTTTGTTGTGAGGGAATGCCCTTCTTTTGAAACTAGGACACTTTGAGTAGTCCTTTTGTAGTTCTTGAAGTATGCCTGTTATTTGAAAATAAGTGATCATTTTATGTAGCTGCAGAAACATCCAGGGTTATGTGAGATATTTTTGCTATTTGTTTATATGCATACCAGCATGATTAATTTAAATTCTAGACAATATAATTTCTTACCAAGAATTGTGTCTCACCCTGTGGGCTTAAAAAAAATCCTGCACTTATTAACTCCAAATAGAAATGGAAAATTCCAACAGAAAAGTAATGTTATTGTAACTGTGGATTAATTTTTGCATCTTGATCCTGCAAAATTAGTCTTCAAGAAAAACAAAGAATGATATAAAAGATAGAGAAGTAAAGCAGAAAGATCTGTCGAATTCTTACATGGAATAGCTTCTGGTCACTTAGCCTAGAAGCTGTATCAGTAGGAGATATTTATCTTGACATTAACTGGTTGTGACTAGTATTTAAAAATGAATATTTTTGCAAAAAATGAGGTAAATAAATACAGCTGAATAACAAGCTACTTTGAGACAGTTGTTCTTGTTTTTCTGGCATCTGGGAGCATTTTTTGGTCACAGAATCTAAATGAATTTTCAATTCTGTGATTATGAAAGGCATATGTAGTCAGAATTAAAGTAAAATAAGGAAAACAGAGCTAAAGAGAGAAAGACTAAAAATGAGAAAAGTAAATAAACACACAGTATGTGGTAACTACAATTTAGGATAGCATAAATGTGAAATACAGATGGAATATCCTGTGATATGGAAGTTGCAACTAAACATCTGATTCTTCCAAATTTCAAAAGAAAAATAGATTCACAAATATGTCCAAATGTTTAAGAAACTGGACTATACAAACACGTCAGAAAGTGTCAATTCATATTCAAATTTTAGCAACTTTGTTTCTGTGTTTATAGACTGGCTTTAGTACAGTCACTGTGAAATAAATAATAGTCAATAAAAATGCAGATATGCGCCACACAATCCCTTAGGTGTGTCCCAAGAGAAAGTATTTCACAGACTGTCTATGTGTACTTATAAAGAAAGCAAATATTCCGACTTGAGCAGTGGCCATTATGGCCATCTTCTGTTCCCTAAGAATTATTCACAGAGAGCCTCAAAATGGTTATGGCTCAAAGCTAAAGTATTGGACTAAATCTTTGAGGTGGACTGTATTCTGTAAGACATCTTTTACCTCGGTGACCTTTACTGATAATAGTGGGAAGGATTCTGTGGCTTAAACATTGGCATCAATATAATTTTATATGCTTTAAGGAGTAGCAGATACCCAGTGGTAGATTTGACATAGAGCATTCAAGAAACCCAGATTTTCTGGAGCAACAGTGAAAATGTAACCATGCACATAACCATGAAACCAAAGTCTCCCCTATGCAGCAAGTGGTGGTTTCCTATAAGCAAATTACTTTCTCTGAGACATAAAAACTGTCCTATACTCTTGATAGTCTTTAAAATCCTGAGATCCAAGAATTATGCTGAGGTGACAGAGCGTAAAGGTGCATGTGTATGTGTGACATGAGAGGTGGAGACAATGATTTAATGAGTTCCTGGTGGCATAAAATGTTTGAGATCACATAAATGATTAGTTCTTAATGCATTGTGAAATAATTTTAGATTAATCCTGGTGCTCTCTCACCTCAAAATAACTCATTCTAAAGACATCCTTGCCATGGAACAATAAAAGGTAATAAAAAAAAGAATTTAAATATTTTTGTGTCATAGCAGGATGTTTACAGCCAATGAGTATGAAATGAATTATTACTTCAGGATGACTCCAGGAAGATGGTATAATTGTATTTGGAAGATGGAAGATTTAAAAAAAAGTTGCCTCTGGCACATGAGAGTCTGTTTTTCATTTAGGTTTACTTAATGAATTTATTACTAGTGTTTGATTTAGCTGTAGGGACTATCTGCTAAGAGCTGCTATATAGATTCTTTACAGCACAAGTAGATTCATGTGACTATTCACTCATGTGTCATTAACAGGATTTTAGCTCTTCAGTTTGTTCCTAAATGTTAACACCTTTGTATCACCACTGAATAAAGAAGAGATTTTGCAATCAGTGAAAGAATACTTTGAAGATCAGATCTCTGAGGTTTTATGAATCTATTCTGCACTTTGCAAGTAGTTTTCACTAAAGGTGGTCCAAAAATTTCTGAATAGCATTTTTTTCCACAGAAAATACTGATAAACCAAAGCCACATAATTTGCATTGGCTTCGGAAAAATTTCCAGTAGCATGCTCAAGCTAATTGAAAAATATGTTGCCTATTTGGTATCATTGTGGTTTTATTGTTTTGTTCTGATTTGACTTGAGGAAGTTCTACTTCTCTTGCATGTTATTGCATGTGTCTGTTGATCTTGTGAGTGCATACTGATGATACACCTGGTTCAGCCTGGAGAGGAGGAGACTGAGAGAGGTTCTTATCAATGTACATAAGTCTGAATGGAGGGTGTCAGGAACCAGGCCCTGTCCCTGGTGCCAGGCAGTCGGACAAGAGGCCACAGGCAGAACCTGGAACTGCTTTTCACATGAACATGAGGAAGAACTTCCTTGCTGTCTGGCTTACTCAGCACTAGAATAAATTGCCCAACGAGGTTGTGGAGTGTCCCTGGAGATATTCAAAAGCAGTTTGGACACAATTCTGAGCAACATGCTCTAGAGAATCCTTGTCATAGTTGTTAGATTTTCCAATTGAAACTTCATCTATTTACAGTAGTGAAAGGAAGGGACTGCCCAGAGGAGCAGAAGGAACAGTCTGTAAATGATTCTCTAGAAAGACAGATTGAATGTATACATAAGTATACTTTTTGAATGATGAAAAGGAGGATGAAGACTTACTAAATTTCCCTAGTCTCAAGAAAGGAAGAGAACTACCTCTGATAATGCAATATTTCTGCTTGATCTGGCAACTTCCCAATTCCCAAAGCCATGATCTGTGTTTATGGTTCTAGGAACAGCAGTACAGGCTGTTCCCAGCATTCCTCTGACCTTTACTTCAGAAGGAGAAACAGAAAGAAGTCCACTACATCTGGAACATTGCTAAGTGGAACAGTTAATCTGAAAGTTTTGCAATGTGAATCACAAGAATCAGTGATTGTGAATTACCTAATCCAAACTCTGACGTAGAGGTACAGCCCTTTACTTTGAGAATGTTAATGATGTGGAAGAAGACCATCTGCAATCAGCCTAGGATCACCTGAGAAAATTTCTTCAAAGTCTCAAAAGTTGCCAGCCTCGTCCCAGAGACAGTAAATGAAATCTGTAGTTGTGATCAACTTTTAGTTATGAAAAGAATATTGTTGCATTTTTTCACAGCACCAGGCTAGATGCACTCCCTATTAGGAGATCAAGTGACATATTTCTTGATATAGATCATCTCCACTTGTAATTTTTTTAACCCAAAACTACTGAGTGGCCTTTTGATGGCCATACAGATGTTTTGACTGATCCAAAAAAGCTGGAGACATTAGGCATGATAATAACAATCAAAGAAAAAAGTATTCCCTAGAAGGTTACTTCAGGTGAAAAAGAGTCAAGCACTGTGTCTGCTGGCAATCTCAACACTTAACTGCTGCTTCTCATGATTTCATCAGTTCATTCCAGCAGCATGGCTCAACACACTTTAGCAAGTCTTTTCAGAGGCAGCAAAAATATCATTGCAAACACCCTGGAGCCACAAACTTCACCAGGTAATGTGTGTGGAAGCTGACCACAGTTATGCTTTCCTCTAGGGAGTAGCATAGTCATTATATGCTTTGTTGCTGCTCCTGCCTTCACTGACAGGTTCCCTGTAGTCTTAAAAAGGGCATTTGCCAGGCTCTGCAATGCCATGAGAAGAGCACTTCTGTACAGAGGTGATGTTGATAGAGTACAACTCATCATCTACCTTGTTCACAAGTGTCTGAAAGACGGCCCTGCCTCATGTATCAAACAAATAAAAACATATGGTAAGGAGGACACATCCAAAAAAGAGCACTTTAGCAGGTGGTACATTTTCTAACAGGTAAAGAATAAAATTCTCCCATTGATGTCTATGGAAAAGCCCAGCATCATGAATGAGTGATCCTGGAAGCTTCTGCTGAGTTTTTGGAATGTGAGAATCAAACTTCACAGGCAGCAAAAATGATAACTTTTAGCATGAAATATTAGAAGTTCTTAAAATGCATGTAGACATATTTTCCAGGTGGATGATGTTGTTTTAAACCCCAAAATATTATTTGCTCTTCCAACAAACTGGTATTTCTGTGCATTCAGGAGCCAGAACGCTGATACCTCAATTGTAACTTCCTTTCATTCATCAGGAAGCAACAATGCAATGGAAAAAGAAGTCCAGACAAACCTGACAGACATAACTGAAATCTATCTGTGTTCAATACAATGTCCTCATCAGACTGAATCAGCCCCTAAATTTGTCCTCAAAACCTTTATTGAACTTTTTGGTTGTATCTTGAGTAATATATCCCTCTTCTTAATCCTGTGGATGGCACCATTGAAATGGCCTGAATAGATGTATTCCTCTAAATCTTTTAACCTAATAACTCTTTCTCTGACTTTGATAAAATCACGTACACTACTATATGCACTGCATCATATAATTGTGTGCTGTCAAGTCAAAGTACATTCAGGCACAACCCTTTAACCGTGAAAAAAAAATAACAGCCACAATTATAACAATGTTTCAGACATATTGAATAAACCAAATTATCATTGAAAACCAACCACCAATTCACTTCTGAATGGTGTAATTAAAAGCTATATTTCATGCTTACACTATCCTTATACAAATCATATGAATGATATGGTATCAGAAAACTAATCTTGTGAAATATTCTTTACAGAATTTAGACTCTCTTTTCATGCAAATTGAGTCACTACTTTGACAGGATAGAATTAATCTGTTGAGGATACAGAACTAACATGCAATGTATTCAAATTATTTAGAAAAGTGTAAGTACCCCATGTTCTTAAAACAGGCTGAACTGACTTCAGCTTTGGATCTCTAGCTTAATCTTCTTACCAATGCATATTCTTTCAGCTAGAACAAAGGACAGATAACCTTCAAGACCTTGCAAAACTTTACAGAAAATAACAGGAACTAAACTGTCTAAAATTGAAAACAAAGGTCTTGCTTCTTGAGTAAAAGTTCATAAAGAACATTTAAAAAAAGAAAGTAGTGACCCTCTTTGAGGAAGTTAGGACTGTGTTTCTTTGGGGGACATCTGGTGCCAGAAAATATCTTTTTGGATTGAAGGCATCCCAGAGCACAAACAAATGAACAGAAATGTTGCATTTTAAAGAAGGCAGATGCGTTGGTGTGACAGTTCTGAACAAAATGGCCATTTTGCACAAAAATCCATACTGAATACAGAAGGTATGCTATTGTAAATGCAGTTTGTTTCTTCAGTGATGTGAAGAAAATGAAGAAAGGATCTAGGATTTGATCTGTGATATTAAAGTGTAAACTTCAAATATAAACGGCCAAATGCACTCATCCTTATGTGGTATATATTTTGCCCTTAAATTTGCATGAATGCACAAGCAAACACAGTCTTGTTTTGAAATCGTTGTTGCGCAAATTCTAGCTGATTGTCTGCAGTTTTAGAAAGAGCTGAAGTCAGTGCCTGAGGCACAGCTCCGTAATAAGTAATAACATAATAACAAAATTCCATAAAGAATCAGATCAAAAGGCCAATATTCCCCAGTGGTAGCAGTGAGATGTAAGAAACGAGGCAGAGCAGAATGGTTCTTTCCCTTTTACACACATAATGATCTAAAAAGTAAGGCAAAGCTTAGTTCAGTTCCCCTTTAAAAAGCATTATGTGTTCCCATGCCTCAGACAGTGCTTCCAAGTAAGAGAGTCATTCCCCGGCCATTGGACAGATCTGAAAGCATCTGTCAAAGTGTCAAAATATGCAGCTGCAGGACATTGCAATGACTAAGATATGGAAAAGGGAGCAAAAAATAAGTTCTCTGTTTTGGCTGCTTAACCAGACAATTATAAGAAAAACATATTTTCTATTAAATGGATATGTTTTGTTTGTTGTTCTGAAATAAGCTTGGTCCTTACTTTCATTCTCCACTTAGCAAAACCCTTTGTTCAAAGGGAATGCTTTCCAGGTTTTGTCAGAAAAGCAAAAGGGGGGGGTGTATTCACAAATCCAGTGAGTGGTCATCTTTTCTTTTGCCAGGAGGTTGGGATTATTAGACATAGAATATAGAGTCTGGCATTTTCTATGAGAAATTGTTGAGATTTGAAATCATGTCCTTTACCTTCCAAAAGAGCATTCTAACTTCCTGGGTGTGGACTGGCTCCCAACTATTCCTGTTACAGTCCATCTTATAGAAACTGCAGAGAGAAAAGAGAGACTAAAAACTGGAAGGAGAAGAGTGACTCTGGTCATTGGGACTACAGAAGTAGGCACCTAGATTCCCAATGCACTGAAATACTGTTGCTTACAAGGCTAGATAGAGAAAACCAAAGAAAGTTCATTTACGAGGCAGGAGATGCAAATGGTCAGTAAGTTATAAAAATATTTTTTACAACTTTAATCTCAAACAGACTTTTCTACAGAAGCTGGTACTTGCTATGTATATGTTCAAATTTTGGGAAGTAAAAATTGTGTTTCTTTTTGCTCTTTCCTCATTTCTGAGATGTGAAAGCATGCAGATTTTTTAGCAAGTTCATTGAATTCAGTACTTTGTTGCTTAACAAAAATCTTACCAATCTTTAAAAAATTTTACTAGCAAAAAAAGAATCTAACCACTCTGTATTGATTTATAATATTTATATTTTTCTGTACTTGGGTGCTGCCAAGTTTGGCTTTTCTCTCCCTCTAAATGCTCATTATTGTATGAGGAAGCATTAAGCTTAATCCTGCTGTAGTTAAAAAAGAAGGTTTAGCAA
The DNA here is from genome assembly GCA_013397195.1 of Hylia prasina. Lineage (NCBI taxonomy): Eukaryota > Metazoa > Chordata > Aves > Passeriformes > Sylviidae > Hylia > Hylia prasina. The sequence goes on from VYXD01010221.1 coordinate 100,695, forward strand.
TTTCATTCCATGCCTTCAACTGTTCTTAGCCATGCGTGCATGTCTCTTGCTACTGTTTGATCTACAGAAAAGATTTGGTTCAGAATGTCATAGGGAGATTCAGCATAGTTACAAACACATGATTTGGGGACTGATAACAAAAATATTTGCTGTAAGATTGCATCTTCTTAGTTGTAAGTAGTTAAGGAAGAGAACAATAACACATTTTTGATGGTTCTCATGGGTGTAAATTGCTCAAGGGATGGAGCGATGAAAAAAGGCAACTGAGACTGAAATATTCCCCACCAGGAGAACTCCAGGGGGGCCGGTGAGCAGGACGATGGTGCTGCAGTCATCTGGAATAATTAAAACTCCAGTCACAGACATGCAAAAAATTAAACTGAAACTAGTTCTATTTCTGCCTCGGGGATTTCTCCCCAGCAGCTGGGGTTCTTGGATTCAGCTTCTCTCGAGCTGTCCTCAGCTTCCCAGACTCTATCTTTGACAGTCTGGGGGAAAGCAGTTTTTTCCCAGCTAGCAAATTCTTCAGGCAACACGGGAAATAAGTACGAGAATCTGTGATCTTCCAGAGGGGGTTTTTATTAGCTCCAAAAGACGCCTAATGGTCTCAGCACCTTCCTTTTATCCCCTAACTCAGGGGTGGGGTTTACAGAATGCTGGCAGCCCACCAAAACGGACCAATACAAAGCCTTGCTTTTTCCAAACTCACAGGGGCTTGTTCTCCATTGGAAAACAGCTTCTCCCTTGTCCCTCCTGGTTTCCCACATAGTTCATTAGCAGAGAAAACTACAAGGGTGACAACAAGAAAGGAGAACCTAAGTAACAAAAGATAGTGGAGGGGCGTGATTTATTTAACTTTGAAAAAGGAAGGCTGAGAGGGGCTAAGATTGCTCTCCTCAAGGATAAACACCATGAGGGAACAGATCTGTTTAAATTGAAGAACAATGCTGGCACAAGAACAAATACATATAGACTGACCCTGAAAAGACCTCGGATTGGATGTTAGAAGAATATCACTAACTATTATTAAAGTGTTCTTCAAGCAGTCACAGCCATCCTGCGGAATGATCAGTGTACACCTGCAGGTGAAGTGAAGAGATATACATCTCTGAGTGAAATCTGAGTGAAAGTGCATAGTCCAGAGGCTGAAAGTGTAGCTCTGTGGGTGTTTTTCTCTAGAAGCACCAGTGTTTTTCTCTTTAAATTTGGTTTGCCAAATGAATCTGAAGTTTTTATTATCATGGACACAGGTGTAAAGTCTCTCTTCCAAGCTCTCTTTCCACCATGTAATCTCAGCTCCTGCTCCCATTAATTTCTTAAAATTTAGCTGATAGTAGTTCAATTCTTCTGTACTGTGATATAATTCAATTCAAGAGCAAGTTACTGACTTAATGCAGCATTTACTTGCTGATCTGCTCTGCTGTGTGTATCTGATCATAACAAATAATCATAATAGTACCTTCTAGGCTTAAAGCCCATTAATCTGTGGGTGACCTGACCATGGGTTCACTGGAAACCAGGGTTTCATTGGTTTTTATAGATAACAAGCACATTTTTTTTAAACAGCAAAGTATTGTTGCCAACAGGGATTTTGAGGCGTCAGCTATAGAAGCTGCTATGAGATTTTTTATGACATTGCAAAGAAAAAGTAAAGGGGCTTTGAAAATTACACAATTTGCAATAAATTATTTACTTTTGGCTGTCAGTAATGAAAGATTTAGAGTGTAGTTCAAGTTTTGTTGCAGAATAACATTAGGGGTTATGAACTTAAAGGCACCTGCTTTTTTATGTTAGACTAATATGACATTTGCAGTCATATGCTGTAATATTTTCCTTGCAGACAAAGCCTCTGTTCCATTATCAGCATTTTGGTGAGGGAAAATAAATCCAGCTATTGAAGACTTTATCTAAAATATCTTCACTGTCATAGGGAACATAGGTATAGGAGCAAACACCTGGCATAAAAACTGTTAAGATAAGGTCTGTTGAGGAGAGCATAGTTAGATAAGAGAAAATAAAATAATTTTCTAGAAGAAACTAAGTCTTTTAGTTACCAGGTCTTTAAAATTAACACATCACTGAGGTCTTAGTAATTTTATTTATTTATTTTTTTGTAACAGAGAGTTGAGTAGCACTTTAATGTTGAAATGAGAACTTGTGCTCCTAAAATGGGACAAGAAAGGATATTTGAGTTTGGAAGGAGATTCAGTGGAGGTTGAGGTAAACACAGTCTTAAGAAGAGGGATCAACTTGTTCAGACTAATTCCTGTTCCCTTCATTGAACAGTAGGTGAAATACCTAGCACATATTATGGGGCTTGGTATCTTTTATTCTTTAATGTGCCATTGGAGTAATGTGTGAACTGGGTTCCTGGAAATCAATTTTAAGTCTCCAGAAGAAAATTTTCAGTGTATTCAGGTTGACTCACAGACAATATTTTGTCTGTCTTTTATCTCTGTGTATCCTTAAAAAGATTTAGCAGCAATAAGAAAGAGTAAGAAGAGTATTGAATATTTGCAGTTCTGTTGCATTGCATGGCCAGTCCTCAGGGAAGAACTCTGAGGGATTTGTGTGACCTGGCAGTATTTTTTGGATACAAGAGCTTAAAGAAAATCAGAGAGACTTGAAGTCCTATTAGCCCGAGTTTCCCTCACATGGGCCTTTTCACTTCCTCACATGGGAAGTGAGAATCTTCACAGGAGAACTAAATGATAGAATTCCAGCTGAAAAGCATCAGGACTGGATTCTGGCATGCAGATGTTTCTCTGGGACATATTCATTACAGATTGAAAATTATCTTTGGTTAACGCGATAAAAAGTAGGCTTCCACTTTAAAGTCCATCCCAAGTATCCTGATTCATAATATAATTTATTGCTAGAGGTCATGCTGAAAGGTGTTTACTGGCAGAGATGAATACAAAACAAATATAGAACAAGTGTGCTAATAAGGGTAATGTTAGAGAGACAAACTTTTAAGAGCTTCCTGTTCTCCCCGGAGATCTGGAAGAACAAGCTGTACCTCCAGCACCTGCTCTATGCTCTGTGTATCATGTCGGCAGACATGCCATCTACTAAGTCCTGATGCAGAGAAAGAGTCTTCTTCAGGCCTGCAACAACATTTAAAGGGCTGCTTAGTAGTTCCCTATTTCAAACAGATATTGAAAAGGCAGATTGATGCAGAATGTACTGTTCAGATTAGTGCACAAGAAATATCAAACACATTTTGGTTTCCAATAATCTCAGTAATTTTTCAGTTTAGAGTAGGTTAGAGAGATCAGTGGTGATATTTAGACAAAAAAAACCCAGAAGCCTAAGAGGTCACCATCAGGTGGACTAACTTCTGCTAGAATTTCTTTGAGAATGTGTAGAATGGCTCCCACATCACCAGCCTGACCACTGGATGTTGCGAGAAGAATAAGGAATGAGACTAACACTAAATAATAAGGAAAAAAAAAAATTGTATTCAAGGTAGGGTACACTTTTTGTAATTATCTTGTTGCTTGTTGCTTCCATATGCTTTTGGAGAGTATCCATCTCCATCCAATGCTGCTTTCCTGGTGAAGGGCTGCATTTCTCTATTATCTGGCCAGAAGCCTTCACCCTTTCTCAGCTCCTCTAACGCTGGGGCCAAATATGAGGATGGTTCTTCAGCTCACCATGATTCCCCTCTTTGGGAGTGTCTCGCCCCTGGCTGTGTGTCCAGAACGCTTTGACATCTGTGGATCCCACAGGCCCCCACACACAGTCCTGTCCCCCCAAGTGATGTGGGCAAGGTGGTTTCACGTGGCCCACGGCTGGGCCTCGGGAGCCACTTTGGGCCCACGCATGTCACAGGCACAGCCTGAGCGATTGTCACAGCCACTGTGAATGTCTGAGATTTGGGATTTGGGCTGCCTCCCTGCCCCCCGGCACTTCCCAGTGCCCAGCTGACAGTCCCAGTTCTGATGGATGCTGGGGAAGGTCCTGGGGCTCTCACCTGACACACAGAAATCCAGAAATCAAGTCAGAAGAAGGGAAGGATATCTGATCTTCATGTGCACAAGCAGACAGTGTTACTTTCCTGAGTAAATATTTGCATTTAATAATCCATGCCTTTTTAAAGTTCAGAAATTTGAAAAGAAGTGGTCACATAACCCACACTTTCTGCAAGGTGAAAGGAGGGAGTAGGTACTGACAGCAGTGTGTCTGTGGTCACCGGGAGTGCGAGCTGTGGAAATCAGGGAGGAGGGAGGTTGAAGTGGAAGGGGAAGACTTGATGAAAACATGGGCCAGTGGATTCCAGGAGGAAAAGCAGCAGGCAGTTGCAGACCAGAAGCAACAGGAAAAATGCTCTGCTCTAACATTTTACGTATGATATTGAGATTTATGTTTGATCCACATAGCTGCTGAATTGAACTGGATTTTAGTGGGTAATCTGGAAATTATAGATGGACAAATATGGTAACAGTGAGCGATCTACCTGTCCTTGCACTCAATAGCAGGAACCTGGAAAAACTTTTGTTCTGAAAACCGTATCCCTCCCTCATTGCTTTAGGCACTTTCAAACTTAGTGTAAGGGTTTTCCTGTAACTTCAAGATTTCCTGTGATTCCTTATTAGACTATTTGTTGTCTTTGCTACTATGTTCTGGTACCAAAAGTTTGTAGAAAACTCTACTCAGCTGGCATATCCAGCTCATTTACTGGGAACACACCCATTCAATGATAAAATCACCCATATTTGCACCATCCTCACCTCCCCCCCAAAAAACAAATATTGTCAAGGTAAGGAATATTTCTTTCTTTTGTAGCCACACCCAGCATTCTGTAACCATGACTCAGTCTTGTGTTCATCCTATGTGGCAAAACCATCAGCCTCATTTTTCAGGGTTGGAATAAATAACTATGTTTTTCCAGATGAAAGCAGAACAAGTATTTCCTTCCAGAGGAAAACTATATAAAAATAATTTGCCGAATAACCTACTCTTAAAAATTTCTGATTGTAACTAAAATGTGAAGCCAAACGCTACTCTTATTTGCAGCCCTTTAAATCTGGAACATATCCATTGACTTCAATAACGAGATTCCAGATTTATTTTTCTTTAGGCAGAATTTGGCTTGAGTCTTTATGGATGAAAATTTTTCACAGGATTACATCTTTTAAAATTCATGCGATACCATAAATCCTGAAGCGAAACTTTTGCTTTTATGTTAAACTCTTTTAAAACACCCATTACATATGCCAAAAGTACTATGAGAATATCAGGGGGATATAGGGCTTTATTACTCCTTTTATCTCCAAGTATCAAATAACTTTGAAATAATTCTCATTTGTAAACTAGAAAATTATGAGAGTTCTCAGCTTTTTTTGCCTCAGGGACAAAACCAAGGGATCTGCATAATATACAGTTAGTACGCTGTTAGCTATTCCTCTTCTAAAGAAATCTTCTAAAGATCAGATCTTGCAAATATTTAGACATGTGCTTAAATTTAGGTAGGTAAGCAGCTCCAGTTCTATAGAACCTACTGGTATAATGTTTATTTGTAAATTGGAGTACTTTGAGAATATATATATACAAAGCCATTATTTGTGTTCATTTTATCTGAACACCTTTGTCATAACAGTATGCTGATCTGTAACTAATTTAATCTTATGCATAATAATGATGATAATGAGGAAAATACAGGAGTATGATCTAAACATCTACAGAATACACAATGAGGCATAAACTAGAACGAAGTTGAAACATGGAGATGAACTTGAAGGGAAATGTTTTGATATATGATATGAGGACAGAAAAGATGTGAAAAAGAGATTAAAAAGCTATGAATGGTAATAAAATTGCCTGGGTTAATTGATATAAGTAACTTTTTTTGGAATTTGCAGTTATTCATTGTTAGACAAGACTGAATTTCTTGTACTCTTGGTACTTCAGAAGTAATTTGCCAGATCTTGGAATGGCCATGATCCTCCCAAGAAAGGTGACACAAGCACCATTGAAGAAGAGATCTGTTGATCCCTGTTTATAATTTCTTGTTAATACAGGTTATAGAATTGGCACCAACTAAATACAAACCAAATCAACACACTCCACTACTTTTCCTGAATATATTTTTTGAAACCTCAGTAAAGCCAATGTGATGTTTGACAGTTTTACTTCAACGTAAAGACTTTCAGTTCACCTCAGTGGTTAAAAATATATTTATCTTGTCTTGTGCTGTGATTTATTAAATTTGTGTCACTGAAGGAGAAATTTAGATGTACTAATAGTATGCCCTTATCCCTCATGAATAATACATGGAAATGGAAAGGAAATAAAACAGTATGTAAGACAATAAAATAATGGGGATATTTATTATTTTAAATAGTTAACCTCCGATATGTATACATGTTTAAATAAATATATAGCCAAATTATTCTTCTAACTTGTTTTTTATTTAGATAATGTGTATATTTGTCTTTCAGTATGTTTATTTAGTACTGGTATCTCCCATTAGTCTCTTAAAAGCAAATATTCTAGAAGCTCTGTTAATTCTTTAAAGTAACTGTACAGTCTCTTGCTTTAAAATAGAACTGTTTTGTTTAGTCTAAGACAGTTGTGGACAGTTCATGAAAAAATGAAAACACAGCATAAATATTAGCATTACACTTTGTCTCTTAGCTTACTGACAGAAAATCATATGAATTTTTATGTTAGGAAGATTACCACATTTTGTTGCAGCTGCATTTCATTTAAGATCCATGTTATTTCTGTATAGAATATATTTTAATAAAAATTCTAGCTAATGTTGCAATTTTATCTGAGATGGAAAAATTAAACCTATTTCAGATGGATGAACTCAGGTAAAATATACTACTGCATTAGGTACATAAATCACAAATATTCTTTCAATGTTAGATAAAAAGGTGTTCTCTTGGCATGCAAAATTTCCAGATCTCAATAAGACCAAGGAAGCAGATGTGAAACAGTGCTCATACCTCTTCTCTTTCCCTTTTCTTAAAAAAAGAAAAACTTGAAAGAAATAAAGTACAACTATCTTCTTTTTCCCTATTATGAGATCAATTACAAAGCAGCTGTGTCAAATTTGTTTTTGCACATAATAAACCCCAAATCATTGCAAACTAGAATGCACAGAAAAGAGATCGTATGGGATCATTATGCTTATCTTACTTACTCCACTGTTCTTTCACTGTCAGAAGTAATTGTGAAGGGAGGGCACAACAAATTTATTACTTTCCTGATCCTAAGTATCAGTCATGCATAGGAACAGCTCTTCATTGTAATGTCACTTTACATATTAGCCTTGGATGCATATTGCTGTGGATTGCTTTGGATTTACATCTCCCACCATTCCATGCCATGACTTGGTCCTTAGTCTGTCCTCTGGATTTTGTAACTAACCTTCATGGGATTCATCATCACATTAGAATATGATCCATTGCTTTCTATATTTTCTTATTTCTCTTCCTAACTGTTGTGCCACCATATATGCAGTGAGACCAAGAAAATTGCACTTCAGACAGAGCTCTGTGAGCTAATAAGATTTTGGTTGACAATGGCTTATGTTGATATGCCAGATTCTGAGCCTCTCGCTAATGGAAGTATTCTGATAATTATTTGTGACTAATTTGAAATGATAGTATCACAATACACTCCCTCTGCCATTTCCCATTAAAAATACCTCAGACAAATAATGTCCTCATCATTAGGCCTGAGGCATACTTGTAATAATCTGCTGATAATACCAGTGTAGGTTAGAGATTGCTAACACTACACTCATCTGAGCTCAGTCTTTATCACCAGCTCAGTCTGGTTGTGAATACCTGCCCAAGACTGTCATGCAGGTCTTTGTATTGTGTGGTCTTTTGTCATTCTTTTGGCATAGTACCCTCTTTGTACCTTGAATATTCTACTGCAAATTTACTGAGACCTTGCCAATCACAGAAGTGTATGTTACCTAGAAAAGGTCATTCTTCATGTCCTACTTGTGAACGATTTTCAGAAAAGAAGTAAATACTTGTCAATTATGCAGTCCTCTCCAAAAACATCTATATTGTGTATCCATCTCAAGAAGCATTGGCTTTTCTCATCTGATCAGTTTTTGTGGAATAATTATTATGATTTTAACGTCCTGTACAGTACTCCATTAGATATGACTCATGGTAATGTAGCAACAAAACACCTCACTGTCTCATCTGTTCCATTTTCTGCTGTTGAAACTTTGTGTGCCATAGTTCCTACTGGCAAATATGGCAGCCAGGTCTCCCTTCTCAGTTTCTATAAAATTTCATTCTGCTTCAGTCAGAATTCACTTTACTTGTACTGTAGAAATTTCCAAGCTATCTTTGCATGCTGAAATGATGTTTGGGCTAGAGAGATTAATCTAGAAAAGTATAGGGTGCCTGAAAAGCAATGTAATGTTTGGAAAGTCGGACGATAGGAGAGTTAAAGCTATGAATTTATGTCCAGTTGTTGGACAGCAAGGACTCACATAATAGAACACTGTATCTAGTTGCCGTGGAGCCCCATCACTTTTCTCTGGCCATTGACACATTATCCTGTTGTCTCAGCAAAGCTGTCTTCCCGTGGGTACCCTCTGTGGTTACTCTAATTATCTGCAGAATCTTTTGTATGGCTTCCTGCACTATAAAATTTTCATTTTCGCCTCTGCTGAACTCTTCATCTTTGCTGTCATCTGTCTAAATTCGTTTTGTATTTACCATCTTTTAGTCTTCACTTGAATTAAATTAATATTTTCTACTTGGATCTTTGCCTTCCCTTTCATCTGTTTCTGGTCATGTTCCACCTTGATTGACATTGTAATTACCATGTCCCAGTTATTACGTGGATGTCTGTAATAACTCCATATGTTTCACTGTTCCTTTGTTGAAACAATTTCCTCATTGCCTTTGTTCCAAAAGCTAGATATTATCTATCTTGTAGCTGCCTCAGGAGTTCCATAGTCTAGAGGATTCCTTGCTTAAACAGGCTTGCCAATATTGGCCCTTTTTGTGTGTCAAGTAGAGTAAATATGTTTTCACGAAGTAGTCTATGCTGAACATCTGTTCATGAACAAATAGAATAATGCTTAGCAAAGACCTGTTAAAATGTCTGGGATTAAGATAAATTATGAGTTTTTTAGCTGCGACAAAATGATAAATCTTTTTTTATTATGCTCATTTCAGCCTTGAATGTGGTTTATGAGATACTTGGGTACAATTTCAAATCTGTCTCATGCAAAGGGGCATGATTGTAGTGACTGACTGATATATGTACTCTGCTGGCATATTTGCACATCTGCAAGGGCTTGAAAAGTATGATCAGGGTTTGTTTGTGTGTGCATGTGTGTGTGCTGGATGCCTCAAAATTCAACATTTGTATTAAGATAATATGGTTTCTCAGTCTGTCATGAGAGACAAAGAACTGAAGACTTGACCTTAAATGGCGTTCAAGTGACTCAGTTAGGAACTGCCATGTCTTATAGGTGTAACACCAAAGTAGGTGGTATTTATTACCACCTGGCATCTAACTCAAAAGTTGAACTGAGGAGAACTTAACTTCAGGCCAAGTGATTTGATTATCAAAATGTGGAAAACACATCTCCTGCACATAGTCAACTACTTTTCCTGCTCAGCATTTATCTGTTTTGGGTCTAAGCAGAGTAAATTCTATGCATGCATTTTAAGTATTACCATAAGCTAAACGTAATCCCATTCTGCAAATGGAATCATAACAATTCAGTTTTATAAATTTTATAAATTTTGCAACATATTACTCTGAAGGCTGAGAAAAACAGTACTTGGGTGTTATAGCACACATGCAGTGTTCCACTGTGTGAGCTATTGATGACCCTTTTTAATCTGGTTATATCTGCCTTAGCTGCTAGCAAGTTGTTGAGGACATCCATGCAATACATTTGCAGTGGGAGAGATTACTTCCGATAAACTCTCAACTTGCATGAAGTGATGAATGAATGTCTGTTATCAGCTGAAGAGTTCTTATATGGAAGTGAAGTCCTGCACTGTAAAGAAGTCTCACCCCAAAGTGTATCAATTTGTGCACTCTGAGGCTGCCCTGCAATGCAGACCAGCATGTGATGATTGGAAGCAACTGAGGGACCTCCTTAATGAGTCTGCTTTTGGTCTGAAATAAAAAGCTATTTTAGAGGTAACTGCTGACTCTAAAATGTTGTGAAATTCTCTAGGATCCTTTAAAATGACAGAATTGTACAGATGGGACAAGATTTCTATTTCTGTGCTTATATCTTGAAAGATACTGTCTCTTCTAAAGTCTCCTATCCCTTTATCCTGCTCCAACCTGCCTACATCTTTTGGTATTTCCAAATACATAATTTCTTGCCTCTCACCTCAGCTATATTACAAAATTCTTAGTGCTTTTTTTCATATGTGTAAAAATTGATAGTCTGTAACTACTTTGAAGACTTATCAGAATCAAAGCATATTCATAACCATTACACACAATGAAAGGCTATTATGACCTTTGAGAATCCCTGCTTCTATGAATATTAAAGCAAAGCTTTTAAATCACTTAGTACTAGATGGTTTCCTGGATCCTTGAGCTGTGTGAGGAGTGATCCAAATATCTCAACTTCTCTGCAAAATTGCCAAGAAATTAGACTGGGAATCACTGACAGTTGTCTCATGTGTTTTATTAATATTGCTTTTAAGTGTTCATGTTTTGTTTTGTCTTGTTTCTTTAATTTTATTCTGTTATCTATCTATCTATCTATCTATCTATCTATCTATCTATCTATCTATCCATCCATCCATCCATCCATCCATCCATCCATCTATCTAGTTTAAGATAAAATAACTTATTCTTGCTTTAACCCGAACAGTGTCACTTCTAATACAAGGTTTCCTAGCTGTTGGCTACTCAGAAATTCAGAATGATCCAAAAGGATGACGAAAAATTTTCTCTCCAAATATCATACTTCAGTTCTCCAGACTAACTATCTGTTTGTATGAGAGCTGCTTCCAACTTCTAACAGAAGCTTAGCTATTAGAAATGAGTCATTGTCATGCATCACCATTACAGTATAACATTTTGTGATAGTTTAAGAGTTTGGGGGTGCACATATACCTTTATACTTTGTGTAGCTGTAAAAGAATCAGATTGCCTGTTCATACTAGAGCACAGGACATTCTTGAAGAATATGTTGCACTTCATCCATATAGGTAACTTCATGCTGTTTAAAAGGTGACTCAAGTAAGCAAAATATTTAAACATTTAATTATCTAAGGGATCACAATATTAATGTAGATTAAACTTATTGAGGGTAGAAACATGGGTAACTGCAATCCTTTGGGAAGGTTTAGTATAGCTTTACCAAAGGGAAGTTCAGCATTGGAAACATCTTGAAGATTTTCAAAGGGCTCCACAGACATGTAGCTAAAGGTAATCTGACTGCTAGTCTACCTCTCCAAAGACTTGTTGGGTATTTGTCTAAAGACTTTTAAGGGGACTAAATTGTCATGGAATTAGAGAGAAGGTCCCATTGATAACACGCTGGCTAAAAGATAACGAAAATAGAACTGATATGTTTTGATTACTAGAGAGAGAGGTTACCACTGTAGTTCCACTGCATTACACAGAATCTTGGATAAGCATCTTGGCTTATCAACATATTTCTAATTATTTAGAAAATTATGTTCTCAGTGGGTGAAACAGTTTTCAGATAATATTATTTATTAGAGCATATTTATTCAGGTAATATTTTTTATTAGAGCACTTAAAGACAGCTATAACGCTTAGAAATCTATGTGACTGTGTAATGAAGAGGCAGCTAACATTCATTTTAGATATATACAACAAGATGCACAAGGGGAAAGAAAATCCTAGCTTTACATGAGACCTGGCGACCTGCAACTTTGTTCCTTGTAAGACAATCGGTGCTATGATAAATAGCTGTGTCAAAACATTGACTTAACATTCAGCAGTGGACAAAAAGGAATGTTAACAATTATTACAAAAGGAAGCAACAGCAAATGCCAAATAAGTGTTTATCCCACTTTGTAAATATATGCTTCATCTTCTCCTAGAATTCTGTGATTTTTTTTCCTTATCTCACTTCAGCAGAATATAGGCCCACAGCAGAAATTGAAAAAGTTAAAGGAGCAACAGGGATGATCAAAGGCATAAACCAGCTTCAGAATGTATAATGATTAAACTGAATGATGGTCAACTGAGAGATGACTGGATAGGCATATGGTAAAGCTCTTCAGAATCATAACTATCTGGAGATAGTTATATAGAAACTAAAGAGACTTCTTTAGGACAAAAACTGGGGGCTAATGAATAAAGCTGTAGTTTTAAACAGAAAGAGGTGGTTAATCATGCAGTGTTGTATATATTTTGAACTTTTTGCTAAATGATATATTATATTAAAAAATTAAAATGCAGTATAAATTTTATATTAAAATATTAAAATGATATTTTGTATTAAAAACAACTGGAAAGACACTTAGAAATGTGATGCAAGTACTTGGGAGGGGTTATTAAATAGATAAACTACATGATGCTCAAGAAATTTAATAAACTGAAAACTACTGAGGCCAGGAAAGTATTAGAGAAAATATAATCTGTGCTTGCCCTGCCCTATCTTTTTCCTACCTACTTCCTCTGTCTTTTAGAATCAGGATACCAGGATACTAATTTTACTCGGAGCCCATCGTCTCATAGTTTTCTGTACTTTAGTTCTGTTTCATTATTTATTTACATTATCTATTTATTACTTATTTATATTTATTCTTGTAAATGAAATCATTGTCTGCATTAGTGAATTTCAGTAATCACTTCATTGAAACTGATTCATTTACACTGGTATTCTCCACACATTTATCCAGATTTGGTTCTCTGTTGCATGCAAGCTGCTGCCAGCCTCTCCAATAAATATATCCAAAGAATAAAACCGTCAAAGAAAGATATTCATGTGATTAATGAGGAGTATGAGTAAAAACACATATGTATTTACTGGAAATTACTGATGAGCTTTGCCATTTAACTAAGTTAATTAAATTTATAGTAACTCAATAATTATTGTATATGAGTTTTTATGTGTAGTTGTTTCTTCTAGGTCTATACCAACTTCACTTGCTCTGTTCAGAAGCCATAGTAAAGGTGTGGCACTACAGGATAAAGTGCAGAATTGCTTTAAACTTTTGCTCAGAATGTCCCTAGAGACATTATTTCAGAATTTTATCTGAAAGTGAGACAGGAATAAACTTGGTTCCACGTAGATTCTCTTGGAAGGGAAAAGTGAATTTCTTAATATTTAATAAACAGTAATAATTTCAGAGTACTACCAAGCAGGCATCAAGCTTCACACTCTTACCAACTGCAACCACCACTCCAAACCCCACAATTATAAAAACCTCAGTCTGTCTTTGATTATTAAGTAAGCCTTTACCTCAGGGTAATTACTACAAGCAAAATGCATGCAGTGACAAGGAACCTCAGCTTTTCTACCAGGTAAATAAATATAAAACAAGAGACACCTGAAGGCATACTGCTAACCTAATCTGTTTTACTTAAAAGCAAAACTGAAGAATTTTGCCTCTACTGAGCTTTTAATTCAACATAGGTCTGCAACTGGATGTAAAAATGAGGCAAAGCAAAACAACAATAAAAAACAATTCCTCTCAAATTACCATTTTCTAAAGCAATAAAGCAGGTAATTATCTCCACTATAAAACCCCAAAGCATAACAAACAGGATTCTAGGAACATTACATGTGTATTTTTCATTTGGAAAATCAGGCAAATCACCAGAACCCTGGCTTGGATTTTTAAAAGAATGTTAACCTTATGATTGCTTGCCAAGAAAAAAATTATTTTGTTTAAAACATCCTACATGATTCAGTCTAATTAGCAAATTTTGCCAAGAAGGCCCTTAACAAGGGACCAATATCTGTCCCAACAGCTAGTCAGCTCCCCTCCTCCCTGTGGTCCTTATGAGTTATTTGCATCCTAACAGTTCAAGAAACTTCCTTCTTTTGTAACAGTAAGATGATAAAGATCACCAGACTATTCTCATTGTAGTCTTAGGCTTTGTTTTCAGATGAGTCGTAATTTAGATCTCAAGTAAACAGATGAATTCTTACACATCTTGTTTTCTCCAAAAAAATCGTTACTCAGTTTAGCTAGCTCATGATAAATAAGATTAAGGTAAAGTCTTATGAAGATAAATCTGTTCAGAATTTCAATTTGAATTTAGAGATCAAGCCAGAGCTTTGCTGCAGCACAATCTGCTGTGGTGAATTGCTAATGCATGAAGCCACAAATTGCCTGTCTTCATTAGGAATTTATTAGGCATTTGTTACCTTAGGTGACAACACACCTTGTTTCCTACTGAAGAGACATCTCCATGAGAATGGTGTCCATGCTTGGAAAAGATTTTGCTAGCTGCAGGCAGGTAAGTAAGTAAACAGGCAGACACAGGCACACAGAGCTTACAGTCATTTGGACTACTTGTCTGCTTCAAATTAAGCAGCAGTTAAATGTTTTGTGGCTCATAGCCTAAATTTTGGAATTTGAGGCCCTTCCCATTCCCCCATCGGTTTTCGAGAGCCTGCTGTCAAGACCTTTGAACACAGTCTTATGCAGACCTTTAAAGTTTTTATTTAGAGAACTCTGTGGAGTAGGGTTTGTTAAACGTTTTTCTTCTCAGCAAGAAATTCCTTATTTTTGTTTGTTTCAGTGTTTTCTTCCTTTTTTGTGTGCGTTTGTTTACTTGAGAATACATTCATGTTGTGGTAGGAAGTTTGTGGATCCCAAAGAACAAATACTTATGATGCTATATGGATAAATAACAGCTAAGATTGATAAGAAAACTGATAATAACAAGAATCTAAACAAAACTAGTGGACTTCTACTTGTTTTCACGAAAGTTAATGGAAAATAAATTTGGCAAATGGCAAGATTCCAAATGCTGTAGCTAGAACATGCCATAATTAATTTCATATTTTTTTCTGATGTATGTCAGATAATGATTCATTTTGCAATAACTGTTTAACACAATGCATGACTTCTCTCTCTTGTTTTTGTTTTGGAAGACTGAAAACAAAACAACGTAGGAAAACATTGTCTCTCTATGCCAGCTATGGCTACAAGAAGGTAGGGGATACAGGAATGGACTGATGATGTAGAACGGTTCTTTTGCAGTTAGGGCAGAGAGTCTTACAGAAATTCTTCTTTCAAGTGAACCTTTTGTATGTCAGCCATATAGAAGTAATTTGCCCATACTGCTCCATATGTTCCCATATGTTTTACTCCTAATAATCCATAGTAAAATCCATTGCTTTTTGCTAAATAATTGCTGTCTTTGGCAGGCTTGTAGGAATAACAAATATTTCAAGTATAATATACAATATACAAGGTACTGTTTTCATACATTATATAAGCACACATATAAAAACATACATGTATATAGGTGTATGTAAAAAATACAATTCAAAATAATCAGGTGATGTTCAGCCATAACACATGTTCTTACCTATTTTCACCTAAGGGATCTGCCTACTGGGTCTAGCAGAACACAAATGACACTTGTGAATTAAAGCTCCAACAGTAATTGTCAGAGTTTTGCTGTGATAACTGTACACCTGGTGACATTGGACTTTTGCAGGAAAGTGATGAATACATTCAAGATCAGAGTTCTGTAAATTGATCTGATACTGTATTTTGCTCAAAGATTTTATTGTCCTGCATACCTTTCTTTAAGCCAGACACAGTTAGTAATGCATATCAGTAATTCATCAATTTCATGTATGTTTTAACTAGAACAAACTGTAAATTGAAACACATGGTCACTATCATGATGTGACTGTTCAGGGAAAACTTCTGTCCTCAATGTTTTCCAGGGGAAACAAAATTATCAACAAGCATTTTAATATCCTCTTTTTCAAGGCAATAGCTTGACATTTTTCTAAATCAACTGGAAACACTCTTGGCAGGTTTATTGAGTATAAATTTGACATGTAACAGTGAACTTCTTGTTTTCATAATGTCCACAAGAATATGTACACAACTGAGAGGTCTAAATTTAGGAGATCACTTTAGGCTTAAAAGAGCTTCATTTTAACTGAGCAGAAGACCACAAGAAAAAAGTCTGTTTTGTAGAATAGATTGTACAGCATTTTCCTCCTCCATCACCTCATCAGGTGAATATTCAGAGTGAGAGAATTCTCCATCCTCTTTTTCCTAGACTGAATGAAATGAGCTATTCATGACAGGTACGAAGACTCTTCAGTGGCACTAAAACCTGCTTTTATGTATTTTTGAGTTAACAGGATCAAGTGAGAGGCAAGTGAGGATCAAGTTAACAGGGTCAAGTGAGTAGTACACCAACATTCTCCTAACAAGCTGACATTCAAATGAGTGGATGCAACCAGTGAGATAATGATAAAACAGAAGGAAACCATTCAGGATAAGTGATCTCACTCTGGTTTGTATTTTATTATTCTTAAACACACCATAACCATCCCCCACCCTCCTCTGAAGACATGAAGTCAAATGCTTTTGCACTAACTTCCTGGGCTGTGTATTTTCTTAAAAAATGCTCTTCACGGCAACTCATTCAGACGTTTTCAAGGAAAAAGCAAAACAAAAAGGGAAGCAACAATTAAATGAAATCTTTCTCCATTTTCAAAGAAAAATTATGAATTATTCAGCAAGAATAATTAATTTTCAGAAACCTCCACATTCAGAGGGCATTTAGCCATAAGTTTAGTGTCCAATTTTTCTCACCTTTCACAGCAATCCCCTTTTCAATACTATTTTTTCTGAAGAGCAATTGCCATGATTGTGCAAAAACAAGGTTTAAAGTTCTGTGTCATACAAAACCAAGGCTTTCTAAAGTGGCATGTACTTTCATTCAGCCCTTTTGTCTAAAGTGAATTTCATCATTCTCTTTTTGTCATAAAATACTCCAAAACATCTCCTATCGTGCAGATATGAAAAGGGATGGTATTCATGGGACAAATTCACATTTGCATGTTGCAGTTTGAGGAAGCTGCATCAAGTGAAGGGCATAACTAAAGATACCAGAAGAGAAAGAAGAGCACGTGTCAGTGGCTTTAATTGCAATGGCAGAGAACCTTGTGTCTATAACTTGATTTTGGACTTTGCTAGGTGTGAGATGAAGCTTTCAGAAGCTGCATGAAACTTACCACGGACACCGTGAGAAAGAGGAACCAAAAGAAGGTATTCTGACTAAGCATCATAATTTTTACACAGAAGTTTGTTTCCAGATTTTCCTATAAAATTTCTAAGGGATGAAGTAATATATTTGTAGTTTAGAGATCCAATGAAGAAAAGAGAATATTTATCACTTTCAATTGGATGATGGAAGAATTTCAGTCCAGATGTTATATACTCTAAAAAGCAGATGTATATCTGTGATTTTGATTGTTTTTCAGCCAGACTTTCTTAAGACCAAGTCATATGTTTTGACTCCATCCAGTCTGACTCATAACAAAGCACAAAAATATTTCCTCAGTACAACTGCAGCACTTGTGCTTTTCATGCAATTCCCTTCACAATGGGGAACCTTTCAACAAAAATAACTAAGGAATTGAAACAGAGTTTAAGGGAAATGGAAAGGTATGATACTCATAAAAATTTGATTGCAATCTGTTTTCTGCTGAGGCACAAACCCATAGTTTAATCTGTAATCCGTGGGTTTGATGATAGTTATTTTAACATTTCAAAAAAGAAAGCATTTCTTTCTTCGACAAAAAACTCTTACAAATGCAAGAAATACAAAGGTACTAAAAGGGAAAACAGAATAAAGAAACCATTGGAACTGCTTTTGCATAAACTCATGCAGAGCTATATATGCATAATGAGTTGTAGGCTTTGTTCTATCAGCTGGATAGAAAAAATGTGCAAATAAATCAGCACAACCTTACCATGTTTTATTGAAAAACAGTTTTACTCAAATACACGGTACATGGATGCTGATTCTTTAGGAAGAGAAAGGAAGGTTGTCCCAACTGCCTGGTTTGTTCCTGGATTTTTCTGTTGGGAGTGGCTGAGACCATGCTGCACTGCTTTTGCTAATACCACTGAGCATAAAAAAGATGGATGAAGGCAGAAAAATAAAACATTAAATATATCCCATGTTTCTTTTGTTAACATTGCATCACTAAAGAACTTAAGGACGGGACATGATGCTGCTGTTGGCTTAGTATTAAGTAATTTGTTGAATTATGTTTAATTTTAAATTTTTAAAGTAATTTCTCATTGTACTTATTCATAATTTCTGTATCTATATATAGGAAAAAATTCCTTTTTTCCACCCAAATAGGTAATGCAAAAATACAAATGGAGCTGTTAGATAATGTGGTGCTCAGTATTGTAGAAAAGACACCATATCTCTAAAAAAATGAGGTAGAGTTAAAAATTGTGGAATTTAGTGTAGAAAAACTTCAGCTTTTTTTAGTGATGATTTCCAGATTCTGCCTTGCAATAGTAGTGGTTGAGCCGCTCAGGTTTAGCTAGCTGGGTGTGTTGGAGATATCAGGCCATGGGTCTTATCACTGTGTTATAAATAAAAGCCGATTAAACTGAATTTAATAATTGAAATGATAAATTTTTATTAAATGACCGAGATACAGTCATCAATTTCCCCAATAAGAATCACAGCGTTGAGCCCAGGAAGTCGGCACGAGGTGAACTCGGGACTATCCCTCTCTCTGACAGCAAGTCCCTCTGAGTTCACAAAGTTGTCCATGTTCAGTCTGTTTTTATACACTTTTTCTGGCCCGGGCCAGAGATTCTTCCCTTCCTTTCAGATTAATTTCAATCATGGTGGTGTCTTTGCCCTGCTCCGAGGTGGACAATGGCGTTTCCTGGGTGGAAGATGCATAATGATGAACTCTCCAACGATCCTGGCCATCCTGATGTTGGCTCTTTGTCCCTCAAGTCCTGTAGGATAAAGCTGCTCCTGGGAGTGATTGAATGTTTGACTGGGTTTCCTGAAACTTGGCCTTGGGGTGGGTCTGCCCAGGTGCAGCATGAATGGGCGATCTCCCATCCCGGCCAAGGTTCTTCTTATGTTAATCAGGATGCAGTATCGGTGTAGCCCAGTGTACCATTGTGGAGAGTTGGATGTCCTGCCCATGTACTCATATGATAATGAGTCTTTGTTTATCTGTGACCAGGCAGGGTGTGTTGCAACCCCTGCCTGCCACTGAGGCTTCAGCTTTCAAACCTTAGTTTCTCTAACACATATATTTTATATCTGCATGAATTAACAGATTTCATCTATAACAACTGTGTCTCATGAGGGACTTCAGGCATAGCTCCACATCAGAAAAGAGGTAAGCTGGCTGGAATTGTTCAAACCTGGAAGTGTATTATGGAATTTTGCCAGAGACCACAGTTCCATCAGGTCTGTTAGCTGAAATATTCATGTATTTGTTCAAGGGATCATCTTAGTCAAAATGAGCCAGTCAGTGTCCAGTTGTTCAAACTAACCCAGCTCAATTTGAGGATGTTTTAGGACGGAGCCAGGTGATTAGCTGCCCTGAGAAGGGCCTTGGGTAGGGCCTTTCCCAGCTGAAATACTAGAATTTCTTTTGGTCCTTTAGAAATATCCAAGAAACCCTTCAGTACTATGGAGCAAATAATGTTGCTTCTTTAGATAGTTATTTTGGGTCACTATTCTGGATAATCTAATCACCACAGGTGATTAGATTATCCAGAGGTATTTTTGGCTATAAATGTTAGTAATGGATTTTGAAACATGAAATGGGTAACTGGGTTATTCTTTATTTATATACATAAAACACACTGACAAATACATGCAAATTTTTATCCATCCAAAAGTAATTTAGAGCCAAGATTAATACTAAATGTAAATGAGTATATTTTTTGGTAAAATCCTTGAAAAATTAGGTCTCATTCTTGTTCCTCAATGTTTTGGTAGAATGGTTGCCTAAAAGACATTTGTGGAAATGGTGTTACTGCTCCTGAGAAATAGGTTTTTTTCATCCCTTTTGAAGACTGTGAATGTAGTTTCACATGACTCAATCAACTGAAGAATATTTTATACTAAAAATATAGCCTTGTATCCCATGGTCCTGACTTTGAGCACCTGAAATTGACTCTTCCTTCCCTGTTTCTGTTAATAAACAGAAATAGTAAGCTTGGTTAGCTGAATTAGATTTCTGAAGGGCAGCCACAGAGCTGGTATGAGGGAGAGGGCAGGGCTGTGTATCTGGGTATCAAGGAGGAGTCTGGCAGGAGTGACAACTCCTCTTACACTGTCGGTGGATTGCTGGACTGCCCTAATTTTTATCACACCTTCTTGAAGACTGTGCTGCACTCAATACAGTGAGTGCATTAGTACCAATTTCAGTAATTCTATCAACACTGTGATTGAACTAACAATAGTAAAAATAGGCCCCACTTGGCTTTCTTCTGACTAATTGTAAGTCCATGATAGAGCAGGAATTGAACAATCCTACAAAGCTGGTGCCCAAATGAGTCACTCTTAAATTATACACTGTTTCTCAGGGTATACTAAGGTACACTCGATCCTAACTAGTTCCTGGAAAAATGTATTTGTTCTTGCTTTGTCGTAGTGTTTATCTAAAATAAAAATATTGTATAACAATTTAATGTCAATAAAAACACTGACTCAGGGCTATACACCCAAAGTACATATTTTGCTTTGCAGTGGCAAAAGGTTATGACATTTAATTCCTAGCCAACCTTTCACATATCTCTATTTACTCTTCACTTGCATAGTTGGATCAAATACTGCCATGGGTAAAAACACACTGCCATGGGTAAAATGCATTATACAATAACATATAGTTTCTATGCACTGCAGATTTTATCTGCGTACACATATATGTGTATGTGCATAAGAACATACTCACACAGTAATAGAAACAATGGACCAGAAGGAAGTCACACAGAAATCCCATTCTGTTGTAGGAAAGCACATTATGTTCCTTCAATGTTTTCTAGCTCCTTCAAAGTTCTCTATTTGTAGGCTTTTACTCCTACTGATTTCACTAGAATTCTATTCCAAATACTGAAAGCTCTACAGGTTAGGACTCTTTCATCTATAAGAAGAAAGTCTAAAATACTAACGGCCTCTTTTTTTCCCCTTGACGTTCTTTTTTAGCATAGAAGAGTTCTTTTTTTGATCTTGGTGTTTATCTGTCATCAGGATTACAAAGATATGTTCACTTTCTGCAAATTAATCACATATGCTTGTTGCTTCTATTACCAGATTAAAAAAAATTAAGCTCTTCAAGCCATCTCATGTGAAAGACAAATTTCATATTCTTTTTGTAATCTAAGTAGTCCTCCTCTGAATCTGCCTCAAGTATTTGAACATATTCACTCAGAACAGTTCCAGGACTGTTGAAAGGGATCTTTTCCTAATAAAAGTGTATCTGATTATGCTTCCTATGATTCCTTTTGGCTTTTTCTCTCCTACAATACATGATAGTTTAGTGCTATTCTGTAGTCATTTCTAAATCCCTTTTTCTGGGCATTTCAAGCAGACCAGATTCTAGATTACTGAATAATTTGAAGCCCTCCTGTTTTATACTATTGAATGAAAGTTGGCTCCTCCTTTCTTCTCTAGCATAAAACGTTCTTGAGAAGTTTATGGAAACTGTTTTACACATTTCCAAACAGCTGTGTTTGGGAGTTGTGAAACCAAATTTTAAGTTACAGAACTTGTTGTGATGGATCACGTTCACTGCTAATGTTGATCTGGCATTGTACCATGTGCTTCTTAACAGTCAAAGGATTGACCAAGCAGTAGCTATTAAATGCAACTTAATCAACTGCATCTACTTCTTGGAAGGAGTTTTGTGACCAGGAATATATATGCCTATGATTTCATAATGGCCCTGGTATGACAGGAGTCCAGAACCACCCAGGGAATTTCCATGTTCAATGTAATGTGTTTTCTTGACGCTTCATACTTAGGTGGAAATTTTATCCAGTTATCTCTTTTTCATTTCATTGTCTCCTTTTATTTATGGCTAAAAAAAAAAAAAAGAAAAAAAGGAAATCACTGTAAAGTTACAGTTAGTTTTCAGATAGTTTTTTTTTTCTTTAACTGGGGTCACAACCAGCCCTTCTTCTCTATTACCTTGTAATTTTTGCAGTAATTTACCCCACTGCAAACATGGCAAAGAGCAAAGTCAAGATTATAGAACCTCTTGGATGAGCTGTAAGTAAAAACAACAATGCCAGGATCCTAGGGAAAACAAACAAATCAACAAACCAAGCACAGAAAAGGGATGGGAATTCTTCCTACGATGCTACATAATGAATTCCGACTTCATTCCTGTTTCAACAGAGCCCATTTCTCTGCATCACAGATATAGCACCTCTGAAATAGTATTGTCACTTATTTTAATATATTTAGTAAACCATGACAGCAGTTAAGTATGAACCACAAGAAAGGAACTTTATTAGAAAAATAAATTAAGGTGAAGGAAAAAAAGACTCTTGAAATATTGAAATTCTCAGTGTCTCATTACTACTTGCTACTTACTCTGCTTCCCAGGGGGCACATAACCTCATGTTCTCTTTCTCACGTAGAAATCAGAGATGCAACTGATATGGAAGAGGGAAGCAAAAGGACAGTTGACCATCACCAATTAATGGTTAATGTATTTTCTTTAGAAAGTGCTTAAGAAGACAAATATTCCACAATGGATCTGAGACACCTGATATAAAATCAGCCACCAGTTTACATCAAAGAGCTTACTTTTGATGTAAAGACAGAGGAAATACTTCACTGCCTTCCTTCTCAATTTTAAAATTAGTGTCTTGTGTACATGTTTTGCCCGGATAATAATTATATGAGGAAAAATGCACTAGGAACCATGTCTCTTTTCTTGTTTCTTTAATGATTTAAGACAAATCTTTAGTATTGGGATACTAATATTTTTTCAGATGTTTGAAAGTACATCAAGGGAAGCATTTGGATTTGCAGACGTTTCTGGATTTTGGAAGGGGTCTTTTTTCCTTCATGTGCTCTCTGAAATAGCTGGCAGTCCCATTTAATAATTCTTGACATGCAGAACAAGAGAAGGTTGTTCTGGCAGGTTCAGAGAAAAATTAAAAGTAAATATTTATTCTGAACACATTGTCCTTAGCAATGGGAAGGAGGGAATAGAAGTGTGGGTGTATTCTTGGAAATATTGGAAACCTAAATGTAAAAATCTTAAATTGTTTTGCTGTATTTTATTACAATCTAGATCATTGCAATTACAGAAAAACTCAAAAAATTGAATTACATAATCTCTAGGAGCGAAAGACAAGTTTAAAAACAGTTTTCCATAAAAGTACTGCAGATTTTTGAATTCAGCTTCTTCAAAGGCTTTTCTTCTCACTAGATCCAGATGCCTTTCTGTAAATGACACTACTATGACCTAAATGTGTCAATGCTTTAATCAGTAATTTCAGATTTTTTTTTCTCTCTCTAAAAAAGTATTATCATGCAATCGAAACACTGAGGAATTACGCCTAAGATGTTCTTCTAACGTTTATCACCAAACTTTTTTCATTCAATAACAGAAACTCCTCCTATTTAGGTGCCAGCTGTATGCAGGGAACATTCTGATAGCTCTCTAACACTGACAGAATCCTCCATAAGAAATTAGTGTGTGCCTGTGAGCATGTATGTATGAAAAGGGAAGGATGGAAAATCTGGTTTTTATTTTCTGAAAGCAAGAAATGGCATGAGATGAATATTTACGCAAAATTTCATGCTTTCTTCCCTAAAAGCACTCTGATTACAGCATGTGAATAATATGCATCTTGGCTATGACAGGGAAACTTTGTTATTATTGAGTGATGGGGACAGCTCTACCAACAAAGTCTTAAAACCTTTGAAGACTTTTGAAGGAAGGAATTTTAAAAGGAAGGTTCACAAGAAGTAAGCAAAATATTTTGCTCAAATACGTGAAGTTAGGAGGCTTACTAGTATTTGTGCACAAAAGAAAATCTATGGATTAGCATGTCTGAGCATGAATCAGCAGAGGCATGCAGTTGTGTAAAAGAAAATGTATAAACAGAACTCTATAACCAAAACATGCAAAGTAATCCCTCTCCTCTGCACCTCACTAGCAAGGCTTTCATTAGAAATGCTTTGTACAGTTCTGTTTTTTCCTCTCCAAAACAGGCGGAGGATTGGCTGAAATTCTCAGGAGAGAAGCAACAGTGATTTCAACTCTGAAACCATGATCTACGAGGAAAGAATAAGTGATTGTGATTTTTTTTTCTTGAAAAAGAAAAAGAGAAAAATAAAGTAATATGGTGTGGAGAAGGAATGTAATAAGCCATTAGCAAAGAGGAAGGGAGTAATGCTTTCCTTGTTTGTTGTAGATAAAACGAGAAATAATAACCTAAATTGCAAAAAGAAGGAGTTATATAAGATATTTAGGGAAAAAAAACCAAGAGAAAGAATAATGAGCTGCTGAGAAGCTGTGGAGTTCTTTTAAAACAAGCTTAACAAATGTCTGTCCACACATACATATCCAATTCTATGTTAACTCAGAAATCTCTTTTACTTCATTGATTTTATGTTCACTTACAAAGCACATTTTAGGTACACTGAATATATAAACTTGCATCACATAACTGGTATTAGACCTTTTTTTCTTAACCAAAACATTTATTTATGGAATATTTCAAGTGTATCCCTCAGCCTGTGGGATGGACTCCTGTTGGAGAAGTTAATGGAGAACTGTCTCCCATTGGAGGGACCCCACGTGGAAGAAGATGAGTTTGAGGAAGGAGTCTTCCTCCTGAGGAGGGAGCGGCAGAGACATTGTGTGATGAACTGTTTGCAAACCCCACTCCCCATCGTCCTGTGCCTCTGAGGGGAGGAGATAGAGAAAATCAGAGCGAAGTTGAGCCTGGGAAGAAGGGAGGAGTAGTGGGGAGGTGTTTTCAAGACTTGGGTTTGCTTCTCACTATCCTACGTTGGTTTGATTGGCAGTAATTTCAGATTTGTCCAAGTTAATGCTGAGATTTGCCTGTTGCGGTAACTTTGAGTGATCTTTCTCTGTACTTATATTGAACCATGAACCTTTCCTAATATTTTCTCTCCTCAGTCCACCTAAGGAGTGCCAGAGTAGTACTGGTAAGCATCTGGCATTCCGGCTGGGTCAGCCCACTACAATACATCTGAAAATGATGTTCTAATTTTGTATTCTACTCATGGTATTTTATTTATTTTATTTATCACCTACTTATGTTTCCAATAAAATTGTTGATTTCACGTAAAAATGAATTTTACTTTGATTAAAAAAACCCCAAACATTAGGCTGATTTTTTTTTTAAAAAATTATTTGTATAGTTATAGGAAAGCCAATTATTTAGACAGATCTATTTCATAAGTAATTTTTACTCTCTACAATATCCGAGGATGAGTCCTCTGCAGGTAAAATATGGGTAAAATCTGTTTCATCACCTGTGTAAATTTCTCCCCTGTTTCTGATGATCAAAGGGAAGTTCTTATCAGCACAGAAACTCCAAGGAGGCAGTTTGTATGTTTGGACTTAGAGCAGCGTCAAAAATATCTGTTCAATGGTATATCTGTTTGGAGGGTACATGCAGATTCTGAAGTCCACTTCCTTCCACAAAGGATTATGTTTTGTTTTAATAAGAAGATTATTGTCTGGGGAAAGATAAGAGTTATTATTGCTTAATGGATTTAAAATGTTGATATAGAAAATTTCAATTTGGGTTTTCAAGTGGGAAAGGAAAAAAAGCATGACCCATTTAGGATATTTATGAATATTCTCTAAAATTTGAAATAGCAAGGAAAAAAGCAACCTTTGTCTAAATCTCAGCTGAAATATGTTGTCTAGAACTAGGTGATTTAAGTGTTTCTTTCTTTGTTCTGACCTCTGCTGACTATTTACTAGATATAAACAGCACAAACAAAAATATTTAGTTTGTTTCCATAGGTTTTTATTTCTAGTTCTTATTAAAAAAATAAACAACAAACAAAACAAACAACAAAAAATAGATTGGAGGATAAAAGAATTGTCAAAAAGTTATGATGAAAAGAAATTATTTTGGTAATGTTTCTGGATGTTGCATGATTACTGTGTTACCATCTCTGTCAATATTTTCCATATTTCTTTTACTATTTAAAATATTATAGTATAATTGAAACCAGCCACTCTTAACGTCTGAAGAAATATTTTTGCTTAAGGCAGAGCTAGATGTGATGGCAGTAGAATTAAGAGAGGCAGGATGGCAAGCATATTTTACAGATGTTCAAGTTTGGTTCAGATGTTCGAGTTCAATTTAGATTCTGCTGCACTTTATTTTTATGAAGAGAATAAATAGCTCATTAACTTACAGGCACACAACAATTAAACACTGGAAAGGACTCACTAATTCCCTGAGTTCAGAACATCTGTTTAAGATTTGAAGTAAAGTGAAGTTTTTCAGAAAGATTATGTCAAAGATGATGATTCACAATTGCCTTTAAAAGAACAATAATTAAAATTCCAGCTACAATGAGATATATAACCACTGCCTTTTGTAAGCAGGTAGACCATCCTGATCCAATTTCTCAGACATTTTTCCATTGACTTCAGACCCACAAAACAGAGCTATTGGTAGCTACCCAAACAGGCTTGACAGCAAATTGTGGTTCAAAATAGATTCACAGGAACTCCAGCCACTAAAATTCTGTTAAGGATATTAAACTCACAAAATTGCAACCACAGAATTAACTCAGTAACTCACTGATTTAAACTATTGACTATGTAATTTGAACTACCTTTTTCAATGGAGACTTACATCAGGCAAGAAGGATGGGTATGCATAATTTGTAACATTCCCACAGAGGTGATATTACAAGGTTTTTCTCCCAGGTAGACATCTCAGAGTGGTCTGTTAGTGTGGTTAGATACCGTGAAAAAAAAATTGTTTTGGATGGCTTTGCATATTGCCCCAAGAGGCATGCAGGTTGGATTGCTCTGGTGGTTACAAGTAAAATGTTCTGCTTTAATTTAAAAAAAGTTAACTAACCTTACAAAATCCACAGATGAGCTAATGCTGGGTGTATCCTGAAATTACCCTGTAGACATCTCATTAGTATTAGAGAGTGGGATATGGTTGAATGAGAGCTAGTAGAGGCTCAGGGGAGATTATGAGGGCAGACAGGAAGAGAGAGTGTATGGGATTTTCTGTGTGTTTACATTAATTGTCCTGTGGTCACTTTGGACATCCCAAAAGAACTGTGCCCCCAGGTGAAAACAAGGAAGGAATAAAAAAAATTACAAATTGTGATATGATTTAGACATAGGCTTGATACTTTGAAAATGTGTAGTGAAAAAGATACTTTTAGAAGACTTAAGACAGCTTGGACTTGCTAATGCTGAAAAACTTTTTCCAGGATTAGGTACTAAATGAAGAAAAGAGGTGAGGATGGGATCTAAGTACTTATGTTTTCTAGTAACTCTTATGCCAAGAAAATGATTGGGGTTTTCATGTTAATCCGAGTCCATACTTCCTCTTGCAGGGGGTGTCAGAGTAGGAACACAAACATGAGTACTATAAGAAAGAATATAATATTAGAGGTTTAATAATCTGAAAGACAATGTAACTGTCCTACAAGTGGAGCAACTGTGTGAAATGTTGATGCCAGTCACAGGGGAGAAATAATTAGAAGGTGAGCAGGGACAACAAGCCAGTCAAATACACTTGCCCTGTGTCATAGGGTGGTGTTGGAATGTACTGCCTTTCAAATGAAAGCAGCATTCTGGAGGTGTCATTCATAAATAAAGGAATTAACTCGGGTGAAATTAGTATGTAAGGAGCTCTCAGAAAGGGGCCTTCTTATATCAAGACTTTGCCTGAACACAGAACTACTGCCACAACCAGTAGCACTTTTCCCTGTTGCCTCACCTAGAAGCTGCTTTGATACTTCTTCAGAACCCTTCAGAAAATTACTTGGTCTAATATATCTGCAATAACAAAATTCAAAATTCAATTGTACCTTACTTAAATCTGAGGCTACTGGAAAAGGGACAGATTATTTTTGAGAGTGCTTTTAAATTTATTTTCTCAAAACTGTGTGTAGCATAAAATTGTTTCTGTATTATGTCTGACCACAGTTGTATACAATTCAAAAGGTTCCTATTGAAGTGAGATATACCCTTGACTTATTTTTACTGACCTTCTTTTATTGTAATGCAGTTAAATACAAAGTGTAAAGTAACTCAGTTGAATTATCATTGAGGAGAGCTTGCAAAATCTATGGGGAAAAGAGTTTAACAATAACAATACTAATTGATTTTTAAGTCGTAAATACGTCTGTGAACTTTAAACACAATTCTTTACATTTGGAAAGATATTTTATTAACTAGTACTAAATTCAAAATTAATAGTGTTCATCGTGGTCCTATTTAATTAGCATCTAAATCATGAAAGAAAATATATGTTGTACTCTCTGGAGAAATGAAGGACAAACACTAAATGGATGTTAGTGGTAAAATGTAGTATCTATTCTAGTCTGCAACTATTCTGTAGCATCTGTCTATAATAATATTCTCAGTATCATTTCAGATCAAAGTTCAGGGTGTTTCCATATTTGTTCAGGGAATGTGTAAAGAGGTGAAGTCTACTAAGAAAGCAAGAGGGTGGTGATACAACAAGATATCAGAAACTGAGTTACAGATTTACATTGTTAATATTGCTGAAGTTTATGGGCTCACCTCAACTTAGGTATGAGATAATACGAAGTTATCTATTCCTCAGTGAAACCTATATATCATAAAATCATAGAATGCTTTAGGTTGGAAGGAATTTTAAAGATCATCTCATTCCAAACCCTCTGCCATGGGCAGGGAAAACTTCCCCTAGAGCAGGTTGCCCAGAGCTCTATCCAGCCTGGTCTTGAGCACTTCCATGGGTGGGGCATCTGCAGCTTCTTTGGGAAACCTGTTCCAGTGCCTCACCACCCTCACAGGGAAGAATTGCTTCCTGATATCTCATCTCATCTAGACCTACTGCCTTTCAGTTTCTATCCACTCCCCCTTTTCCTACGTAAAAAAATTTCATGTCCTTGTTAAAAGTCTCTCTATCTTTCTTGAAGGTTCCCTTCAGCTATTGGAAAGCCACAATTAAGTCACCCTGAAACTTCCTTTTACTTCCTTATTTGTGTTTATGACAGCATGACAATACACATGCTGTTAATAAGTGGAATGGCTGTTGTGCATGTCTAATAAGTGATGCATTTCTACCTGTAGCTGTACCTGTACTCTGAAGGCACCCTTGCCGTGAGGAATCTACTCCAAAGGCATTCAATGCTTAATTGTGTTTCTAAGACAGCATCACCTCAAAATGCTTCCATCACTTTCAAAATGAACTCTGATCTTTAGCATGAATAGTAATTATATCTTGTAAACTTCCTCCTTAGTAATGACTGACAGTGCGCGGAATTTCCTCAAGAAGAATGTATTTCGCTAAGATTTTTTGTCCTTGAGCAAAACGCGCGCTCCCGAAACGTGCCCCAATCCGTATGAGGGGGCGCCATCTTGTGGTGCCATTTATCCTGTCCTGAGAAACGACCGTGATTTTGCTGCAACAAAACAAGGAATGGGCGGGGAGGGACGCCCGGTTCGTGTATAATGTGATGGAGTATAATTGAGGTTTGTAAAAATGTCCAATAACCTCCTACATTAAATATGTCAATTATAATTTGAGTAAAGTGTGGATTTTTTCTGATCTCGACTTGAGGTTTACTCTTCATTCAGAATCACAGAATGGGTTAGGTTGGAAGCGACTACAGTGGCTCATCTGGTCTAATCTCTCTGCTTAAGCAGGGTCATTCTAGAGCACACAGCACAGGATTGTGTCACACAGTTCTTGAATATCTCCGTAAGGGAGACTCCACAACCTCTGGAAAATCTGTCATAGTGCACACTTACCCACATAGTAA
Source organism: Hylia prasina (assembly GCA_013397195.1). Lineage (NCBI taxonomy): Eukaryota > Metazoa > Chordata > Aves > Passeriformes > Sylviidae > Hylia > Hylia prasina. The sequence goes on from VYXD01010221.1 coordinate 130,644, forward strand.
AGTTCTTTCTCATATTCAGGTGGAGAAGCAGCTCTATCAGGTGCTTTTAAAAATGATTGTTTAATGCCTTCTGTACCTACTGAACATGCCTAATGAGAATAACTAAACACATCAAAGTAACACTGGGAAGTTTTCAAGGCAGGTCCATGTGTTTTTTGACTTGTTAAGAGAGGAAATAAAACATAATTGGGTTTGAGGCTGAAAATACCTCAGTAGAGGTTTTAAATGCAGATTACTTAAATGGGGACTAACATTTCAAGACAAGTATTTTCAGCCTTGTGAGGGCAAATGCAAAGCCCTGCACCCGGGGAGCGACAACCTCCACACCCCAGTGTCTGCTGGGGATGAGCAGCTGGACAGGGGGTGTTCAGAACAGGACCTGGGTCCTGTGAGCCTCAGGCTGGACATGAGCCAGAAACGTGCCCTGGTGACAAGGACCACTAATGCTAGTCTTGGCTGCCTTAACAGTGCTGCCAGCAGGTTGACGGAGGTGGTTGCTCCCTTCTGCGCAGTGCCAGGTCCAGTTTTGGGGGATTCCATCAACTCATGTAAAAATCTGTGTGGTGTATGTAATGATGATGGAGTCAGGCTCTTTTCAACAGTGCTCTGTGGCAAGATTGGAGGCAATGGGCACAACCCAAAACACAGGATGTTCCCTTTGAATATCAGGAAACACCTTTTATTCTGAAGGGTACTGAGCGCTGGCGCAGGTTGCCTGCAGAGGCTGTGGAGTCATCATCCTTGGAGATGTTCAAAAGCTATCTGAACATGGCCCTGCACCACTGGCTGTAAGTGGGACTTCTTGTCCAGGGAGTTTGCAGAAGAGGACTTCCAGAGGCCCCTTACAGCCTCAGCTAATCTGTGGCTTTGTAACTCTGAAATAAAACTTTAAATGTTAAATATAAAATTAAATATTAAATATAAAATTTAAATATTCCATTTTGGTTAGTGATAAAACGGTATATATAAAATATGTAGTTGTTTATTAAATTTTTGGAAATATTAATAATTGTTTGAGAAAATATGATTAATTTCTAAAAGGAAAATTGCTCTGTAATTCTAGGTCTGTGACTTTTGAGGATTATTGTCCTGGGTTTTAAATTCACAAGCTTGTCTTATTCAGAGAAAAAGAAGTATGTTCTCAGATTGTGATTGTGTATAGATGATACAAAATAAAATCCACTGTATGGATTATGTGAAATTCAATATTTTAAAACTACTTTAAAACAGCTAGGTATTTTTAAAATTAATAGGTTGTTATATATGCAATAATGAAAAGACAGATATTTGATATCTGTTTTTCCAGAACACTGTGTTGAAAGGACTACGTAGTTTATGCCATAAATCACATATTGATTTCTTTAAGATCTGTTACTTCTTTTTCCTGTGATTCTCGGGTCACATTAGCTGGCTGTTACTTTCTTTCTTAATTGCTTGTTGCACACCTGGTATGGTGCATTTGCAGTTTTCGTGCTCTGGGAACTGCATACCTCATCATGAAAACATTTGCTACTGCAGTAGTTTCACGACATTGTTGCTTGTGAGTATATCTGGACAAGGGCAGAAGTACCAGCTGTGCTTTGCTTTAGGGAAGACAAGATGGTATAGATCTGCTGGAGCAACAGCTGTCACAAATAGCAAAGATCTGAGAGCTCTGCAGGGTCTGTGAAGGCTCAAATTTCTGCTAAGGCTTCTCTGGTGTTCTTGTTCGTTTGACTGTTCCTTTGAGAAACTTCCATTTTATAAACCTCCAAGAAGATTGCTGAACTGAATTACTTGCTACTGATAATGAAAACACTGCATTTGTGAGTATGTCGAAGTTGTTGTTTTGTGTCCCATAGACATGATAACCAAATTGAGAAGTGTGAACCAATGTTGCCTTTTGTCACATGGGCAGGGAGTGACAAACAGCTGTGTTGTCTCCTAAAGACATGGCTGTTACTAACTCTGCTCTTTGTAAGAGCATTAACACTGCTGTAATCAGATTAGAAGAACTCAGACTGTTCTCAAATGACTTCTTATCTGCTAACTGCAAGTTTTTTATCAAGGAGTACATAGGAGGGGCTCAGAGAGCTATAAAATTTTCATAAAATTTTCATATTTTGCTGCAAGTGAAATACTTGGCCTTTTTGATAATAAATTCAGCAGGACTATTTTGGACTGGCTGTACTTATTTCAATAGGCATTTATCAAGATAACTTTCCTCGAGTTTTCAGAACAAGGTTTTATTCAGAGCTAGTGCCCATATAACAATCAAAGGCACTCCAATCCTTCGCTCTCTTGCTTTTACTCCTGACATATTTAATGGTAGTGCACTGAAACTACTGCTGAGTTTAATCCTTTTTTCCAATGGTGTTTTCTTTCCCTCTTTTGACTTTAAACTCATTACCAAAAATATAATAAAAATTATTTCAGTTTCTGAAAAAAGATAAGTTTATTTTTTTTGAACAAAATATCTACAATGACATGGGCAACACCATAAATTTCACATTTTTAACACTTCTGACTGCAGAGAACGTCAGTTTAAGTGCAATATGATACTGTAATACAATAAAAAGGAATATAATAAAATCCATGCACAACACACTTATAGATTTTTACCAAAAAATGGAAGTACTTTGAGATGAAATTGCTGTCAGAGAGAACTCACAGGAGAATATTTTGAAAACTCACAGACAAATTATTAATACACTATCATATCAATTTTTATTTTTTCTCTCTGTAGCCTTTAAAAAGCCAGGATCACTAACACACAAAATACCGTATATTGTTAAACCTTTATGTCAAAAGCTTATGGAATAATTTCTTTTTATACAGCTCACAATTCCACATTCATGGAACATCAGTAGCTACTTTAGTCCATTTCATCTGTTAATATCACTGTGATGTACATTAAAATACAAACATAAGAAATGTTTCTTGCATATTTCACAAAGATGAAAGTGAAGAAGTGCAGTAATATTCGAGAATGTCAAGAAGACAGGATGAGCCAACACTTTTTCTGGCATTAGTCCACTGCTTCCAGCAATCTAACCTGCCTTCACAAGCCTTCCAAACTGATAGCACTTCAGTAATTACTGTAGGTTATTGTTGCCTGAAGACACCTTTTCTGTAACCACTCCAAAACAGAACACCCATTTTATTACTAACAAGTAGTCTGGCTTGAGATTTATATTTTTCTTCTTAAGTATCTCAAAAAGGAAAAAAGCTGTGAAATCTGATATTGTACTCATCTAAATAACCATACAATTGTGCAGTAAGATGTGGATAAAGTTATTTTACTACCTCACAGGGGTACTGTATGTATTACCAGCTCATTCAGCAGTTTCACATTTTAAGGCCAAATTCTATTCTGGAATTGGATTGTATTAGATTAATTTCTATGACAGCTCAAATGAGAGCAGAAGTTGCACAAAAATTGTATCTTTTGCAACCAATCGTCATCTTGGGCTGGGAATAATATTAATAAATTCATTTCCTTCTACTATAAAGTTATTGCTGAAAATAATACTTTTTTCTTTTTCTATGGTCAAGGAAGACTTTTTATCTTTCCCTACTGTTAAAAAATATAAGATTTTGTACAGTTTAATATATTCTATCTTTATCTACATTATCTTTATCAGTCTACAGTTCTGTAAGGAATTATACACAAAGGGGAAGCAATACCTCACTCCTTAAATGTAAAGTGCACATTTAATCACCTAAATGTTTCTGTCTAGTGAGTAAACAGAATCATCTCTCACACATCATAAATGATTCTTTAAAAGATTTTTGAATGAACTATAAGAAAAGGAATCCAAACATTAATATATGATTGAGCTGAAAAATAATTAAAGCTTAAGTAAATACTCTGTTCTTCCTGAATTATACTAACCTTTGAAATAATACTACTTGCTGTCAAAAGTCCTTGAAAGTAAAATATATGTTTTTTTGGTGTTAAAATAGCTGAATTCTAAGTAGTAAAATACTAATATTCCTTATTCCCTTTCCTCTTCATGTAGTTTATCAGCATTATAGAGAAAAAATCCATCCCTCTAACCATGCAAGCCTATTGTGTTGATATTTGAATCTAGTTTTAAAAATAAAATGCATTTTGCTGTTTGGAATTTTAGTAGGAGTTTGGTACAGTGATACTTGAGTATTTCTACTGCACCTCTAAGGGGCTTTTGTTCTCCTCACTCAAGGTACTGAAGTTTTTCACCTTATGAGGGGTGACAGATTTGGCCACACCTCTCTTTAGTGCAGAACAAAAAGACAGTCACGTAGGAGGTCCCAGGCTCTGCTTTGGGCTTTCTCTCTCCCTGTTCTGGCCCCTGTTCTGCTGTGCATGGCCCAGACTTTTCATCCTGTACCTTCTTGTTCCGCTTCTCTTTCCAACAAGAAAGAGGATGATGTGAAAGTCGATCTGCACAGGTAGAAACTACTGTCACAAAACAATATAAACTTCGCAGCAGATGATATAGATTGTTTCCCCCAGTAGCTGCTGCTTCCACCTGAGCAAGTATAGCTACAGAGACACGGCAGGACTGGGAAAAATACTAAGGGTGACTAATCCGTTTTTCCTTTATGGAGGCTGTGTCAGCTCCTCAGTAGCTCTGTTACTGGGGTATTCCTCCAGATCCTACAGTGTCTCCTTCTGTTCTTATTGTGTTACAATGTCCTTATAGTGCCAGTAATAAATTTTTGGAGTATAGGGCTGGTCCACAGAAATCACAAAGGCATGATCTGAGAAGTACAGGGTCTGCACCTATGTTGAATGACATTTGGGACAAAGCTGCATTATCCTGTCACACAGGGGTTGTGCTTATGAGAAGCCTTCTTGTGTGGCTTTGCCAAGGACTTGTCCCCTGCAGAGCCCAGGTCCAGTGATAGTGAAGTGAGGTAGCTATTACTTTTGCCTAATGAATGGGGTCTTTTTTACATGTAGGAGGAACCCTGCTAGATACCATTTGCCTCAAGCATTATCTCCTTGATGATTATTTTTCTAGATTTCCACTGCCTCTTTGATGGGACTGCAACATAAATACTGCAGTCTGGTAAATACTGCAGTCTGGTAAATTCTGCAGAGTACCTTTCAATTATTGCCTCTTAACATTTCCTGCTGCTTCATTATACAGTTGCAAAAAAATCATCTCTTACAGTAATCTTAGATGATGTCAGTAGCTGTTGATTACAGCTTTGCACAGAGGGCTGGCATACCTGCTGGCAGTTTTGGACTATTCCCACTGTCAGTGGTGAACAGCAGGCATTTGTGCCTTGAAGTTTCTTATAATCTTAAATGATATTTCTCTCTTTCTTTACCATGTGACTTTATACTAAATAATTTAGGAATAATCTAAATGAAACTTAAAGTTATTATTTATTTTGAAAAACACATTATTAGTGGACTAGAGAGGCTTCTACTACCTTGGTAAATGTTATGGTTCCATTAAAAAAGTCCACTAAACCATCAGCTCCAGAGAGATCTTGGTTCCATTGTATCAAAATAGAATCATGTACCAAATGTTATGTGCTTTTGAAAACAGCCCTTAAACAAAATACAGTTTTGCTGATAACAGAAACATGTTAACATCCCTTTCCATACAATACAACAAACCATTACTTTGAGAGAGGTGAATATCAGCCATAAATTCATGATACCCCCATCACACCTTCAGAAGTGAATGAGATTTTTTGGAACATGCACATAAAGAAATCAATAAAAAAGCAGACACAATATCAGGAAAAAAAAAAGCAAAAAAGTGAATTGAATTAATTTTAGATTATAAATGAAGCAAAACTAAAAATAATAACAGTTTTAAAATAAAGTTGGGTTATACATGTTCTTTCTGACACAAAATTTAACAAATTATGAGAGCTACTATTATAGAATCTCTCTAACTAACCCTGGGAGGAAACAATAACAAACCAAATCAAGCCCAAGGTTGTTATGTTACAATTCCCAGCGCAGAGTTACATTGCTTCTGTTACTTCATATGCACCGTGCCTTTGGCAGGGCACCAGATGTTTGCCTCCAGCCGATCCTGCTTTTGTGTACACATTCTGATCATCAACAAAGCACAAATTTTAAACATGTTCAAAACAAAAATATTTTGCAATGAGACTCAACCTCACCCACTGTATTTAGAGAATCTAATAATGCTAAATGCAATATTTCCACATCACAGCATGATTTTGTTTTGCCAATAGATTGACAAAAGTGGTTACTCTTGCCTAGACACGGTGCCATAAATGTGATCTATGGTGTTACAATTCAAAGAAGTAACTAACATGGCTTATTTAAACCTCAGCAGGGAAGATCTTTCTAAGAGATTTCATAGTTGTTCTCCTATTTATTAATGTGAAATCCAGTAAACCTTAAAGACCATCCAAGCCTTTTTTTACGTTTTAGAAGAGCTGCATGTTTTTACAAAGTTATGAAGTGCTTCTTAAGCAGTATCTAAGTCATATTAACAAACGTCAAAGAATGAGTCAGAAAATTTGACACATTCATAAATTAAACTTCCTCTAATTATGTAATTTATAGGAGATGAATGTGCATAAACATAACTGTATTCATCCTCCAAATGCTTCAGTGAAGCAGTTGACTCTGCTTTCAGTTTTGGTCTGAGATCTCTTAGCATTGAAGCAAAATGAAGCATTGCAAAATTTTGATGTAATTTGTCTGTTTCACAAGCTTTATGAGTTTTATGACTTGAGAAAAAAAACACCCTAAAATATAAAAAGATTAAGGAATATGTTTCAATTATCCAAGTATAAGTAATTAAAAGAAAAAAAACCTTTGCAGGAATCAATACTTTACAAATTTGAGTATATTTCTCATATGAAATGTTGACTGTTAGGCTGAGATTGAACTATCTGAGATTATTTCAACATACACCTTCCAGGTGAACAGTAATATGAAGTATATTAAATAAATTATATGACTTAAATATGTTAAATATGTTCATTGTAAAACACTACTACCGTCCTTAAGACTAGATCAAGTCCTTTAAACTGTTTTCTCCAATCAGTAATTTGCCATTATATTGAAAAATTAAAATAAAACTTACAAACACTAATATATTCCGTAATACTGTGGGATTCACCTAGGGTATTCTGGAAACATTTTTAAAATTAAAAAGACACCAGATTTTAAAAAAAGAGTACTGTACAATTATACCACTATGTAACAGTATGTATAAATACTTGGCAGTAAAGCTTCAGTAGAGAGTGATTTTCAATGCAAAAGTTGCTAATATTAATTTGACAAGGAAAGTTTGCAACAGCAGATGTATCTTCTCTGGGTGTCATTCCTCCATCCCACTGCAGCTGGCCATTGCAGGTCCTGCAGGACCTTTTTCTCCCCCTCATTGCTTTTAACTCTTCCACACTCCTGTGGTGTGCATTTCTAACAAAAAGCCTCCTATTGGGTGTGACAGCCAGATCTTTACATACTGCAAGCCCGAATCTTGTTATTGGTGAATGTCCTCGTGCCTGATGATTTTGTAGATTACCCAATAAAAAATGTTGAAAATCAGAAAGGCTAATGGGAAACAAGCTCTGGATATCGTGTCTATCTTCTTGGCCCGGTCAATGAACACCTTTCTCATCTCATCAGGGCTTTTTGGTGCAGCTTGAACAGGATTATTTGGCCCCTTTTGTGTTATTCCGTCTTTTGCTGGCACACATGGGCCCACTCCATATGCTGTAATGCTAAACTGACTATCACGTGTATCATCATCCTGGTGGAAAGAAAAATAGAAAGAAAAAGAGCAAGAAGTTTTTATTTTTTAATTATTATTTACAGAAATCTTACCTGCTGCTAAATAGCAGTTGCACCATTACCTCATTGACTTCTTGAATCCACACCTTATCTTTCCTTGTTGAAATTTCATCCCTATCAGAGTCTGCCAGAAATATTGCTGGATCGTTAACAACCACAGAATTTTTAAATTTGTTTATATATTCTGTAATCTATTTAGAGAAATGAGAAAGCCTAGTAAACTAGCGGTAATTGGGCACACAACTTGTAATTTGGTTTAAGTTTCCCCATTTACAGTAAATATGTGCAGTCTTCAAATGGACAAATTTCACACTGGTCTTTTAGAAAACAGCTATGAGGTCTGTACATTGCCTTACAACCCAGGATCCTGGCCTCTAGAGATACTCATCATAAAAATCACTAATGATATGCACATTCATTATATTAGTGAGAATTCTGCCTATTTAGCCACTGTATATTTAATTAATCTTCTCTATAGGCCTAATTTCTGTTGTTCCCTGTGAATGCATCAGATAAAGAGAACAGTACACAAGGTGTCTTACTTTAAAATAAAGTAAATGGAAGCTAAAGGCCAGATTTTTCTTCTGACTCATTTTTCTCTCAATTCAAGGGAAAACTGACAAAGACATTCAGGATTAGGGAACTATAAAAGAAAGTGATTCTTAATCACATGGCACAGAATCAGTAGATGTTCTGAAGATACACATATTTTCATAGTGTACAATTTAAAAATGTAGCTTGTGTCTGGAGACATCTTTTTTACTTCTCTTTACTTAGGTATCCTCAAATAATAAAAATGGGACATATGCCGACAAATAAATGATACATAATCTGTGAAGTCAGGGCTAAATTTGGTTCTGAAATATATTCCAGTGTACTCCTTCTTACATAGACTACTCAAGAACAATTATGTGATTTTGCCGTTTTCAATAGTAATTGTAAATTCAGGAATGTCAAATTTTCATCTGTAATTTAGCCTAGTTGATTTAGGATTTTACACTTTTATGAAATATAGAAACTATTACATTAATTCTTAAATAAGTATTTTAAAAATGGTTTTCATATATATTATAAAAATAGTAGATTAGCTGTCAATTTTTGTTTTGTAGGAGAATTTTTGATATTTTAAAACTCTTCCTAGCTTAATTTAAGTCTAAAAACTTTTTTTTTGCCTAAGCAGTTTAAATTCAATAGTTAGAAGCATTTTTTGTTTTACTATATCCTCTTTATACAAATGCAATTTCTCAATGAGCACAACTTAAATCCAAAGTTCTAAATTTTTAATTTTGAAAATGTGACTTTTTTTAAAATCTGAAAACACTTTTCAATGAAGAATTAATTTTAAACATATTTAAAGCTTCCATCAAATAATTACTAATTACTTTGTTTAAAAAAAATCCGAGTTTTATTATCAATATAAGTTGAATATGTTAGCTACATGTGAGAATAATGCAGATAAAGAATGCAGATAAATTACTAAGTTTGAAATGAACAATTTGGCCATCAGCATAACCATCCAGCAGAGCTGTAGACGTCACTCAACTGAAATTCTTCTTTATATATGTAAATTGAATAAATATAAAGCCTGATAAAGTTCACTGAAATTAATACATCTAAAATCTGTATTAGAATTTGCCTTTAAAAAATAAAATAAAGAAAAATTAACATGAAAGAAAAGGAGGAAAAATCACTGACTGACTTTACTATGGAAATGAAAAACAGAAATACAAAATGATAGGATCATTATTCGATGACGTGATAAAACAGATTTAGTTACTGCAATAGTGTTCCTCTCCTGTCGGATAAGAATGGGAAATGACATCTTTAATGTAGTTGTATTCTAGAACAGTTGTAGTCTTGTGTTCCAGTTAAGAGAAATATTAAGTTAGAAATGCATGTACTATGAGAATTTACTATAAACTTGCCATTTAAACACCTTCATATATACATTTGAGAATTTTGTCTTTTTATGCTTCTCCAGAAAATGACGCTTAAGACTGCACAGGCTGAGAAAGATAATAAAATTATTATTTTGAGCAGCAGATTTCAGCTCTGCATGTTTTCAGGATCAGGCACTATATACTAAGACTTTACTATCTCTGTTTTAGGTTTACCTGAATAAAATGAACCCCTAGAATATTTTAAAGACCAGGTCTCCCCTTATTTTTATGCTTGCAAACCTCCTGTGTTTTATCTGCAAGAAGACTGCTTGGAAATGCTCTCTGTTGTTGAACTGATGCAAAGCTCCTTGTAGGAGTCCAGCATTTCTGCCCAGTGTCTGCTGGAAGGTGTCTCCACCAGGGCAGGCAGGATGTTCGGAGCCAGCCAAGTCACACCCAAGTGCAAGGGCTGGGGGATAGGCAGGAAAGGACACTTCTGGAGCATACCAAGAGCCTCCAGAATTCTTTCCAGGGGCAGCATCTTGAATATTCAAAATGTGGCCCTCTAAGATTTCCAGCAGATTCATAATGCAGAAAAATCACTAAATTGGCCTCAGATTCATATCTGAGGGTGCTTGTGCACAGCAGGAAATATGCAGTTACTGTTATTATCAGTAGTAGCTTTGAGTGCTTTTTTTGAAGGCATTTATGTCAGTGACATGCCTTTTTTTTTTT
>VYXD01010221.1:141052-215990 GCA_013397195.1 Hylia prasina
TTTTTTCTATTGATTGTCTTGGCTAAAGTCCCTCTTTTTGACTAGAAATATTTCTCTATGCATGTGTCTGAGTCTACAGATGTAGAAATCATCTGAAGGACAATGCCCTGTGTGACCCAGCTGAGAGCCTTTACAATGAATCTTCCTGAAAAAGTCCTGCTTATTGGTTGAATTAACAGAATTATTTTTTTAAGTGATAAGGAAGCTTTTGTTTCTTTTGTGTCCTTTTTAGTGTATCCTCACTAAAGAAAAGAAAACTATTTAAAATAGATTTTTGAGAAAACTAAAAATCTTATTATGAATAAACTTTAGTAAGAGTTTGATTTGAATGCATTTTCTACCCATTCTGCTTTAGAATAAACAACTTGAAAGTTGTTCTGCATGCAGTTACATTTAAATATTTTATAATTTCTATTAAAATTACTCTAATTAAGGAATGGAAAAAATTTAGATAAGAAGTTTTATTTGGAATGTTAGAAATTTTTAGTGGTCTGAAGGAAACAATTTCCTTTACTTTTGTACCAACGTTGTTCTACAAAATACTTAGTTATAAATGAATAGAAAACTGTGAGTTTTTTGGTCTTGTGACTATGGTGTTTTCTGTCCATGTGCTTAGTAATACATTTATCTTGAGAAATAACATGTATATGAGGGCTGAGAATAACTCCAAAGCCATTTGATTGCAAGGTGTCGTAGCAACTTGAAAACTTATTTGAAGCCTTGACTTTGGTAATTTGAACACTAACTTTTTTATTGCTTGGTTTTGAGAAGGAAAGTGGTATTGAGTTGTTTTGCACTAAAAACAGTGCAAAATTTTAGTATTGTATTTTAATCCAGATTTTAACAGATCAAAATGAGCTATGAAATTAACAAGACAGTACCTTTACTAACATTTCACGTCATCACATACAGGTAGCAATGAAGGTATATGAAGTTCACATGGGAAGATGTTATTGTAGACAAAAGGACAGGGCCTCTGTTAATGGTTGGATATCACATTATGACAAATGGGACATCTTCTTCATAGTTTACCCTTAAATTTGTACTGTAGATTTGAGGCAAAGTCCCGTCTATACGTCCTGCACATCTCAAGCCATTGCTATGCTGTAATGATTCACTGATTTCATTTCCATCAAGAACTCCCTCAAAATACTTTCATCAAAACGGATGGTTGACCAAAAAGAAAACAAAAGAAAAAAGGTGTGATTACCATTAAAGACAATCTAGTTTGCATATCTATTTTCCTTTCTAAAGATACGGTGATCTTTAGATTTTGAAAATAGAACTAATAGACTGAATATTCCCAAAACATAAATATATTAACAGCTAACCTAAAATCAAATTGTTATTATTCAGTATATGTACAGAATTAGTATTTTTCCCATAGAATGTAAATGCAACTAAGAAAAAATAATGATCCTAGGTGTGTTTGTTTCAGTATGCCTATATGACTTCTAATTCTGTCATTTTTTTTTTTCCTTTTGTCTTTTAGGAAGGAAATGAATAATTAACATTCATTCTGGAGGAATGATAACATAATATTTCTGAATAATTCTTTTCACTGGCCAGGCTTTTTTTTTGTCCAAAAGCTGTGGCTCGTATACTAAGCATCAAATGACGTCTCAAGACTGGGAACCAGTTGCCATTTGTGTAACCATAAAGACATTAGACCCTTTAAAAAAAATCTCCTGCACCTACTGTGATGCTTATTGGAAAACAGCATTGAGTAGGTTTCACATTATGTTGCAACAACAGCTTTCATTTATAGGTGAATTTATAACACAATCCCAGACACTTCAAAAATTTTGCTAGTTCTGTACAAACTGGATTGGGCCTCTGAAAAGAATGTTGCCTTTAAGTAATTTGGAATCACTTAGTGAAGTCCATACTTACAATCATAAAAATGGTGGCCAGAGGGTGCAGTTGTACCTAAGAATTGCTTCTGATGCTGCTGTTATTGTTTGGGAAGAGAGGCCACAAATAAACCAGATGGTGTGAAAAAAAGGCAGTGACAATAAGTGGAAAAAGCATAAGGAAAATGGCAAGGATAGATGAACCCTGGATGCCAAAATATCTTGCGGTTCTGTACATAACTGTAATTTGTATAACAATAGAATTTACTGCAGGTGTCTTATCTGAGTTCAAACATATGCTTCTCAAGAGAGAGATTACAGTTCCTATGTGTTCTCAGAAGGACATAACCCATAGTTTAAATTAATTTTAAAAATATTCCAAACTATGAAAACTTCAAAATTTGTTTGAGGATATGTTTAGAAATTAAACCGAATTCAATGATTCGAACAAAGCATCTGAAAAATACAGAAGAATCAGTAAGTATGACATTTAGCCAGAAATAATCAGCTTTTCAGACAATGGAAAGCCATCGTCTCTGCAGGGTTTTACTCTGGAAAAAGACCTGGAAGATATGGAAGATCACAATTGTCATGTGGATCAATAACATGCTGTTATTTAAAAGGCAAATGGTAAAGTGGTTTGGATAAGCAACTGTATTACTTGCATCATTTGATCCTTTGGCTGCTATCAACTGTTACTGTACAGGTTTCATGTTGTTCATATTGCAAACATAGTTTTGAGGAATTATATGGACTTATTAGGAGAATTTCCAGGGAAGGTGAATGGGAAAAAAAAACAAAACAAAACAAAAACCCCAAACCCCAAAGCAAACCAAACCTAAAAAGTATTCACTGGGAATATTTATAGAAAAGACTAAATGGAAATGTGCAAATGGTGACATGAAGGAATGAAGTAGTCTGGTTTCTGTGTCCTTTCTAGACAAGCCATGACAGGCCAAAAAAACACATTAGTAAAATAAACTTTTTAAACAATTGGAATAGATTACAGGGGATCTTGTGGAATTTTTTGGCTGGAATGAATTAGGTATGAATGATCTTTACTTAAGTCAGGAAAATGGATCCACTTACCTCTCAAAGACACTGAAATTTAATCACAGGACTATTGTTTTGGTTACTTGGTAAAAGTAAATATTTCTTGCAACAAGCATATATTTCTAATTACAAAGAAAATCGACTTTGGAAGTTCTTCAGCTGAATTGAATGAACCCTACACATACCTGAAATGAAACATTTCCAGATTGATCTATTTTTGCACTTTTGCAACACATCAAACCACTAGAAGTTTTGCTGTACCCTTGTAGATAGAATACCAGTGGCAAAAAAAAAATCTGTATTCAACAATTAGAATTCACCTGGTAGAAAAACCTGATCTTAGTAAAATGTTCCAAGATGGTAAGCATACAGAATGAAAAAGTCTAATAAGTTGTCTTATCTGGTTTATTTCTTTAATAGTTTTGGACATAAATACTGAATAGAATATTGTTTTTCTCTTTGCCAAGGAAGAAAATTTCATGTTCAAGGAAGTCCCTAAAGTTTATTTTAAATGGAGCCTTTTTACATAACTTCTTTTCACCTCTTGACTTTCTGGTCAAATGAACATGTCTTTATACATGGTAGTTTTCAAAATCAATACAATCTAATGCCTGAGAGCCAGTGGCTGTTTGACCTAGTCCAAAGGAATAACAAACACACAAAACTTTATAATCATGAGCTACAGTAACTGACTTTGAAAAAGACAAAAGAAGAAGGAAAAGCAAGTTACTTTAAATTATGATCCTAGGGCCTGCATTTCATGTTCTAAATTGTGGTGAATAAATAATAACATTTGTGGTAAGGAAGGCAAATTATTAACTGCAGTTTTTAATCTGTAAAACATGATTTATTATTTGTATACCAGAGGGTTTAAGATGTGATCCAAATTTCTTTTTGAGAGATAAAATCTCCATGCTGCAATGCAGGAAGAAAGCACATTTTTCACAGGGTCATATGCTGAACACCGGTACTTGCAGTCTGAGTCATCCTCTAGTTTATAGTACATGAGTTTCTCTGAGCAGCTGAAGAAGTCTGGGACTCAACACACCGAGACAGACAAATGTATGAAAATGTCATTTTCACCTGACTGTCTGGCCTGCCTTTTAACACGGAGACCTACTAACAGAGACTGCTTAGGTAGGCTGTACAGCAGTGCAGATTTTCAGTATCTTCTAAGTAAGAGGGAAACTTGTAAAATATCTTCTGGTGATGTAAGCAGTAGACTAAGTCTTCAGGAATGAAAGACGGTTGAACTGAATCATGTTGCTATGGTTAGACTTTCATCCACTAGTAATATTCTAGATAGTGACTGGTAGTGACAGGCTCTGCATGACAGCAGGGGGGTTCTCATTTAATAAGTAGGCTGGAGAACTATTTACACTTTGTAAAATCTGAAGTAGGAGTTACACGTTGTAAGAAATTTTTCTTACTGCTTGATTTATCTACAGATTTCAGAATGCAAACTTGTAGCCTTAGCTGTTTGGCTTTGCACACTGGTAGTGAGTTATTTTACTGGTAGTCTGTATAGCTCCAGCTCTAATAAAAATACTAATAACCATTCTATAATTAAGTTTCTTACTACTAATATGAGCAACTAAAACAAAATTACAGGACAGAAGGAAAAAAACCCCAAGCTTACCAGCCTTTTAAAGTAAAATGTTTGTTCTTCTAACAATAATGTTATGTGAATAAGTACTTTGCATATTAAAAAATATTTGCATGAAACACAGCTGTTAGGGCTATGAATTGGGTATTAGAATGAAGTTAGGAAACAGCATTTGTTGAATCTCAATGTAGTAAAAAGTGCTGCATATACGAGTAACGTTCATTCACTGAAGTATAATCTAACTCTAACAGAGTGAAATTCATGCTGGTGCAGATGGCTCCCACATGGCCCATGTCTCATTTAAATCCCTCTTAATCCCTCTTTCGAGAATTCAAGTTGGATTTATGCAATTCACAGTCCTTGTAGTGACCCTCTGCCTGCAGTGAATTTTATGAATTTTTTATAGTGAACTATATATTTTATTTCATATATAGTTGCCATTTTATTTCTGTCGCCACTTGAAGCTGCCGTGTGCTTGCCAAATGAACCCTGCACCCTGGAATAATTCAGTCAGACCCTTTAAAAGCTGTGAACACTTGAAAACTTTTACCTTGCTCTTCTTCCTCTTGCGTCGGAATCGCAGAAGCTCTTTATGCTGCCTCGACACAAAGTTTACAGCTGCATACTCCAAAAGTGCAGAAAACACAAAGAGCAGACACACTGCCATCCAGATGTCAATGGCTTTGACGTATGACACCTGTGAGAGGAGACAGGAGAAGCCTGAGCGTGTTAAAACCACAGATGTGAAGTTTAGTATTTCATGGCAGGAGGAAGTGCATTAATATCCCCCATCCCAACAATACTTGTATTGGACAAGACTTTCCATGGATGTTAGACAACAATAAGAACAACAATTTAATCTATTACACGTTAAATTTTTTTTAAAATGTATTCTTTTACAAAATGTGTTTAAATCATTAACAGTTCCTTATAGTGTACTGTGTATTACATCACAATCCAAATAATCCTCGAAAAACACATTCTTTTTCTTCATTTGTCCTGCTGAGATCTTTGAATGACATTGAGGAAGCAAAAAATAGCTTGTACTGGGACCATTGGGAATTAATTCCTGTATTAAAATGGCTGAAAGTTCCTGGGATAAAAATTAGGTAGAAGAAAGGAGATAGGTAGAGACGTCTGATGTGTTCATTCTCTGCTAAAAAAGGCACAGTAAATCAAATGTATAGTTTCAAATTAGTCCTGTACTTTTGACACAGTAAAAGTACCAAAAATCAGATACAGAGCTGATTGCAATCCTGTATTGCCAAGATCAGTTGCAGGACATGATCCAGACCAAGAAAGCAAGGCTTACTCTGTCTTTGCAGAGTTATGAGCTTTTTTATATAAGCAAACAAAGCTAACTTCAGGCCTCAAAAGGTGACAAAAATAATCTGCAACTCTCTGTTAGCCTCTTACATTGTTGTTTATTTTACTTTTTAGAGCATTCCATTTTATCTGTTGATGCTAACCGGATGCATTCAGTTCGATATACTTGGAACACAAAGCATACTCAAATCTGTTAGGGCTATCTGTTTTACTTAAAGAAAAAGTTAATTAGATAAACTAAAAATATCATGTTAAAATTGATACAGAATTTAATTTTGTGTATTTTTATTGTATACATTTTATTTCTATTAACTGCAATGGCACATAAAAATGGCCAAGGAATAAGCCTTAAAATGAAACTGAAAATATTTAAAGCAATTACAACTCAGAAAATGGAAACAGTTAATCAGAGAAATATACTTTAAGTGATTTTCACTATGTTGAGAATTATTTTTATGCAATTGTTTGGAGCTGTTAAGGTTCACATTTTTCTACATTTTAATGTAAATGTGTTTGTAACTACTGAGCTAATTCATAATTTAGGCAGTTTTGAGAAAGGAATATAATTGAGAATCTATTGTAACAATCTATGGCATTTAGAATTTTAGTCATATCTTCTAGCATGTCATCAGATACTGAAAAAGGATGAGCCAGTGAGTTGTTAAGCAAGGCTTTTGTTATACTGAATAATATTGTTTTCATTACTTGTTAAGGTTTTTATTAAAAGTTTATTAAGGTTTTTAATTTATGGAATTAACTAGATATGTGCCTGGGTATAGAGTTGAGACAGGGGAGGAACCGAATATATTTGACTGGAGAATCAAAAATTCGTAAATATTTTAAAACTGTTTATCTGTTTAGAGAATGATTGGATGCTAATAACTAAAACACATAAGGTTGACTGAAAGTGGTTGTCACATAACATTATGATTAATATAGTACAAACAAAGGATATTTAGCCTACCTTTGGAAGAGATGCTCGTGAACCTGAGCTTTGTGTTGTCATGGTCAGTACAGTTGTTATGCCCAAAGCCACTCTGGCTGGAGCTGCATCCATATTGATCCAGAATGACACCCAGGAGAGGATCACGATCAAGAGGCTCGGAATGTACATCTGGATGAGATAGTAACCCATCTGCCTCTCAAGGTGAAAGCGGACTTCAATACATGTGAACTTCCCTTTTTACAACAAAGGAGAAATATTCAAGAGAGAGAGAATGTTTTTACTGTCAACATCTAGCACACACTCCTAAAGAATGTATGCTATGTCAAATATATTTGTTCACTAGAAAAAGATTTGTGTTTTTATGTCTTTGCAGTGACTTGTAATAAAGACAGTCCCCATTATAACAGAAGGATCTACTGGAAAGTAAAGGGGCAGAATATCTAAAAAATTAAAAATTTGATAAGGTCTGAAATTCTTATTTTCTTATTAAAAAACCCCACAATTCATTATATCAATAGAAAACTTCCTCTGTGAGATCACACTTTTTTGCAACTTATGATTAGGAAATATTTCTGTGTACAAGAAAAATGCTTACTTCCCCATTTTATAATATCTCCTTTATATTTGGTTCAATTTTAAGCTTAATTTTATTTTTATTAAACTAAAAATTGGGGAAAATATACTGATATCAGTATGGGCTTTAGGTTGTCAGTAGCAGAATCTGCTAAATCTCTCCCTGTGTACCCATTCAAGCTGTTCCAGCTCGTAAGAGAAATGATCAAGTTTCAAACGCTGATTGAAAGACCATAGATTAGGAAACTTTAGGAAGGTAATTAAATGACCTAGTTTTATCCAGGTACTGAACATAAAGCAACAGAAGTTGTTCAAACCAGAACAAAAAAACCCACCAAATCTATTGGTAGCTCATAAAATTTCATAAACCCATCTTCTTATATTAGCCAGGTTGTTGTGGGGTTGGGTTTTTTTTCCACCCTGCAAGCTGTAGATTATTTCACAGATCTTGACCCAGCCTCATTAGACTTTCTAATGCTGCCCAATGGCCAAATCAGTCACATCAGAATGGTGCTGAAGGAAATGCTGTTACTGTAAGTGGTGTATGCATAAAACAGTTTCTCACAGCAACAAATACACATAACTCAGTTTTCTTCCTTATTTTGAGGGAAACCATCTCCTAATTCTAAATTTAACAAGGAAGGCTATATCTTAACTGTTTCTTAAGGGGTATGAAGCTCTTTGGTTATGTTTTCCCCTCGTTTTCAACAGATATTCTCCTAATCAATTTCTATTTGCCCAAATGCCATTTTATACAATTTTTTTCCACATTAATAAAGATTTGATACTTATCAGATTAAAAAATTATGTAATGGATTTATAAGATTATTTTATACTAATATATGGTGCTTTATGCTGTGACAATAGTGTAAGGCATACAGAAATGAACTTAGGTTAATGTCAAACAAATATTTTTAATCTAGGGATATTAAATATCTGACCTTCATTATTTTCATAACAGTTCTTTTAACAGGCCATTTTTCTGTGATGCCATAACGAATGTAATTTTATCACCATTTTATTCTGCTGAGGCACTAAAAATTTAAAAAGACATTTGTTATGATGTTTAATTTTAAGGTTACATTCTGTATCTCAGGAGTTTTATATCTGCAGTCTCAATTATTAGTTGCATTCCTAATTGTCAGCATTTTCTGAATCCTATCTACACTCCCAAAATCTCTGTCCCAGATCCTGGCTCAACCATCTGCTACCCCAGCTTCAAGACTAATTTCTGCCTCAGTCACGGGATGAAATCCTGGTTTAAAAAAGTGAATGGGAATTTTGGTGTTTACTTCAGGAAAGGCCAGGATATTCCCCTATTTTTCTCTTCCATGGTCCTCAAAAGTAAACCTATGCCGTTTAGTCTTTCACTTAGCAGTTCAGTACACCCTACATAACCAGAAGTTCTGCACTGGTTGGCCTTTGTTGGAATCATATTCTTACTTCAAACTTGTTCTTACCCTGGAGATTTCTTTTTTTTGTGACATTCATTATGTTAATTCAGCAGCCTTGGACAGCAGCAGTGTCTGTCTCATACATCACAGTAAATCGTGGTGGTAAGGAGTGACAGAAATGCATCAGCCCAATCTAGGTCTAAGCAAAGCCATTTTATTTGGCATCATATTAGTAAGAATTGATCAGCATGCAACATTTTCTTCTTATAGGGTCCTATATTCTCCTTTCAAAACAAATTAGGAAGGAAAACTTAGGAGCATCAGACTGCATAATATATGCATATACAAAGTGTCAATAAACATTAGCAATTGTTTCTATGGGTTTTTTTTCCATCCAGAGAAATGTGAGATAAGAGATCTGAGATTTTTTCCTGAGGACTCCAGTGGACTTGAACTATTACAGATCACTCAGTACAAAACTTCTGTGGTCCTAAACAGTGAACAGTAAATATAGTAGCTCTGATACGGACTATTTTTTGTGGATGCAAATTTGACAGATCTAATTGAACTGAGGAGGAAGAGAATAGTTGTGAGCAACAGAATCCTAAAAAAAATTAAAGAGATTATTAAGAAAAGAAGTGCAAACAGAATATATTGTAACCACAGGGAATGAGAGAAAAAAGCAGGGATAATGAAGAGGCCTGGACGAGCACTGAATGATATGTCAGAGGAATTATACAAAATCTTTTTTCGCTTGGTTTAGTATTTTTGTAAATACCATTGGCAAGGAAAAAAAGTCTCAAAACCTATAACACCAAGACCAAACAAAAAAGTGAGGAAAAAAAAACCCAAGAAAGTGGAATGTGTCTCAAAGTAGAAAAACACCTTTGCACAGCTCCACAACGTGTGACTTAAAGCCCTGCTTTTTCTTAGAGCCAGAGAGTTTATGCACTTGCCAGGCATACTTCCAGTGCTTCCTAGTGAAGAATACTGTGTTCCTCTCTTCAGTACAGCACTGAAAAATTAATATATAACAGCTGCTCAGGAAGACTGGTGGCTACCCAGCTAGACACTCTTCTCCGTTGCTCCACTACTGAGTATTGGAGAAAGGCTGCAGATGGAAGTCAGTCTCAGCACTGCAGTTGCAGCAGTTGCTGGTCTAAGTGTGAAAGAGTTGATGTTAGCTTTTGCTCTTCCTGACTGAAATCAGAACCACCTGCATAAACTTGGCTAATGCAGCTGAGTGGAAAAAGAAACACTTGCACTAGCACATGTGAGCTCCAGCCAGCAGAGGTTGTGCTGTTTTTTCCCACCTGAAGCAGCATCCAGCTGGGGGCCTCCTTTCTCTTCCTGTATTCCATTTCAAATTCAAAGCCTGGTTAGCTGTGGTTTAATCTATTTGACTGGATACTTGAATGGATCAGAAGAGACATACCCATAAAGTCATCTCAGCTGGGGAATGAGACAGACAAGCAACTAAGAGTATTGCTCTAATAATGCATTTGCAGTACATGAAAGGTAAGATCTGGTTCATTTTTATATGCACTGTGAATGTCAGAGAGTGCCTAGCAGGAGGATAGGAATCCCTTGTGGTATTGTGGCTTAAGCTGAAGCTGTGAAGCAAATCAAGACCTTATGGTAGTTTCAGACTAAAGCTAAATATAAGTGTGCACACCATCCATTTTTGTAAAGCAAAAGAAAGAAAAACTATGCAGGGCTTCCCAAAAGAAATTTTTTTTCCTGAACTGAGGTTACATTTTTTGTGTTTGTAAGTCTAGTCTCACCAGGGATTTTAAACTGCATGAAAGGCCCCAAAAGTACTGACTTGATTGATGAATGTTGTACTTATGCATGTGAAGTGAATGTACTGGTGTATATGCATGCAATGGTGCATTTTGATTCTTGCAAATTTTGTCTCTTTGGTAACAACTGAGCTGCTGGACTGGCAAGAATTCCATGCATTGTCTATGCTGAAACCATTAGTGTAGTGAAAAAATAAAATTGTAGTCAGTCTATATGATTTTTCATTTCCCTAGAAAGCATAAAGTACTTTTTTGGAGTCAGTATCTAGATCACATACATTTTTTGTTGTTGTTTCTTCCATGGCCAACTGTAACCCAAGAAGACCATTTTTCTACTTCAGGTCATCTTCACACTACACAGACTCTGATTGTGGCATGTGCTGTTTAAAAAACGTGCTATGCAGGCAGAAGTATGCTTGTGTCATTAAAAGGTACTGTCAGTAGTATGGAATGTGCAAGTGAAATCAAGCACGAGTTGTAAATTCAGGCCATAAAGAATCCTCTTTTATGGTTTCATCTGTCTAAGACTGTCCCAGGGGTAAGAGCTGGTAGGACTTAAAAGTATTTGTCTTCTTTTAGCAGTCCTTAAGATGTCTTTTGGGGAAAGCTTTTCTTACTGTACACCTACAATGTCATAAACATGTTACAATACCCAGGAAGGGTGAGTAGCTGTTTCTAAAGCTATACAGAAAGTTTTAATAAGGGAAAATTACTTCAGGATTCTGAGTCAAGGGAATAGTGTGCCTGAGAAATAATTAAGGAGTAACAATTATTAAGCTACTATGAAATTAGAAATTAATAGCATAATAAAATGTAAAATGAATAAGTATAAACAAAAGAGAAAATAACTAAGCATGCAGAGTTCAACTGTTAATCCATGCAGAATGGAGAGTTATCTGCTGAAGGTTCTTGCTGCTACTTTAGGTAATAGTAAATTGTAGTCTGACCTTGTAAGTCATTGATAATGCTAATAAGTGATTTACTGTGAAATATCTTATGGATATAGAGAAGACTGTGGCTAAAAGACTATACAGCTTAATGAAATTACATGAATATATTTATTTAAAATAAGAATCTTATGCTTGCTGAGTAGAGGTGATTTAAAGCTTAGCACAATTGAACTGAGTTAAGAAAATCTGAATAAATCTCTATGGTGCTCTGCAGAATATGTGTCTTGGATCTGGGAAGCAAATATTTCATATTCTGATTCCAACACATCTGTCAGGATGGATGTAGAATACACAATTCTGATTTTACTAGTGACTGATATCCAACAAGCAGCCAGGCCAGCAATCAAATATTTCTAGCTATGG
This sequence comes from Hylia prasina, assembly GCA_013397195.1. Lineage (NCBI taxonomy): Eukaryota > Metazoa > Chordata > Aves > Passeriformes > Sylviidae > Hylia > Hylia prasina. Next base: position 152,919 of record VYXD01010221.1, read on the forward strand.
AGATTTGCTAACAGAATCCTGGGGCAATTGGACTGTGATGATGCTCCTCTGCAACAGCACTTCATTTTTCCTCTTGAAAAATATCTAGACATGAAGGTTTAGCATGAAGTTAAAGAAAAAACTGAGAGACAGCAGGAAAGGAGAACGAGAGAGTAAGACTACTTCAGTGATCAGGATATGTTAAATGGCTGACTTAGATTTACATCTCTTAATACAATAGAGAGCTTCTCCCACTTGTCTGTCTTCTGGAAAGCCATTTCTTAAGCACCTCAATTCCTCTACTCCCCATATCCTGACAGAGGTCCTAAGTTCAAAATGAGCTTGAAAATTGCATTAGACAGAGTATTTGCCTCTTGCTGTTATTCTAAACCTCTGATGTGTTTAACATTTTTAGATATGTAAAAACCAGAATTTGTCCTCTTATGTAGAAAAAATAACATATTGCAAAAGTCAGCTGACACTCTTTTCTTTATAGATATAAAAGTAATGATAGTTCTTTCTTCTCAAGACAAAAGTTAAAGACCCTTCTTCTAAAATGAAACAATAGGTGGACTCAAGAAACTGATTTTGTACAGATTGATCTAATATGGTTATTGCATCTTAGGCCTTTCACTGTTTTCTAACGTTTAAGACCTTGGATTCACAGGTTCTTACTAAATGGTTGTCACTGCAATGCTCTCAGTATTCCTACCTCCTCTCTCTACAAGAACAAATATTTACTCAAAACAAATATCTGTTGAAGGACAACGCACACTGAGGATAGTTCATGACATATAATATATACTGCAAATATGATCTTATTACAGGCCATGCTAGACTTTCCCTTTGCTGTATTTCTCCAGCCCTTCCTTAATGCTGCTTCTGGCACTTGTCACCTCCTGAGCTGGGGAACCTCGGTGTGCCAGGTAGTAGAAAGCTAGTTCTTTAAATACCTGTTTGTTAAAGCCCCAGACAGATGAAGTCTGATCAGTATTGTCCTGACACAAAAACATTCATCATGTAATTAATCAATGCTTTTATTAAAGGCCCAACATATATAAACACTAATGTTTTATCTAGTACACAGGATGGAATGGCAAAGGTCCTTGCCTTTAGTGAGTGTGGCTATTGGCTCCAACTGTCTTCAGACAAAATGAATTGGTGAAAAAAAGAGTCCCTCAAAACAAAACAAAAAGCAAACCAAACACAAAACAAAACAACAACAAAAACCAACCAAAACCCCAAACCAAACAAGAACCAAAACAAGCAAAACCCAAAAAAGCAACAAAAACCAACCAAAAAACCCAAACAAAACAAAACCAAAACAAAGCAAACAACAAAAAAACCCACAACACAACAAAACCCCCCAACTTTTTATGTTTGAAGTTATTAATGTTGAAAGGAAATTTTTTGAGGACAACTTTACCTTCTAATTGCAAAAAGGTCTTAGTGGGAAATAGACAGGAGGAAATAAAACTGAATTGCCATAAGAGGGATCACACAGACAACTAGCCCTTTGCATTTGCATTTTGTTGTGTGCTTTCTTTTTTCTCTGCATCTGCTAAAATAAGATTGCAATTAACATCTCTTGGCAACAGCATGTTATCTATAACACTGCAGTCAGAATAGCAGATGATTTTCATAGAGAGGATGAAGGAGAATGAAATATATAAACTGACTTTTCCAGGAGGCAATACTATCCCCTTTACTTTCTCTACTGTTTGAGTCATTATCAGAATCACCACAAGAAAAGCAGTCCACTTGATTTTACCTTGTTCAGTAAAGACATTTCCTTTTATTCTTCCAAGAATGTGACACTTTCTGCTTTACTGATTACTGAAATACAGCTAAATGCTTTTTGTTCCTTTGCCTTCCAGTGATAAAATTTTTTAAACAAAAAATAAAATTCATAAATTATGTGTATGCAAAGCTCATTATTTCAAGAGATTGTACCTATAAAACTGATTACATATAAATAAATTTAGTTGAAATTATTTTCATACCATTCTAAGAAGAAGTCTGGATAATAAAAAAACACTTGGTAAGTGCAGTCTCTAGAAACTTTCCAATTTGCACTTTAATATCAATTGCAATTTGAGTGTATTTTACTTATAAAAGTACTCATTTTTTCCTCATCACAAAATAGATAAAACATTATATCTATCTTCATATAGCCTGAATAGAAATAATGATTTTCCAGTGTCTAACACATAGAACTAGACAAATTTTCATTTACATGGCACTTGTCTGTGTATCTAAAGCGAAGATTCATGAAATTACTCTAGGAATGTAGTACCACTCAGTTTTTCTTTCAAGTCACAGTCTGTGGATATCAGCAGTATATTGGGGGAAATCAGTGCTGAGGCTGTCACCTGTCTTTGACTGCACAGATTCCTGGACAGGAAGGAAGTGTGTTTACATAGCTTTTTTTTGGAAAACATACTGAGGCAGGTGGTAAACTTGACATTGGTGAAAGACTGATAATGACAGCAGTAAAAGACAGTTGAAAATAAATATGGAAAAGAGAAACTACTTCTTTTTCAGCTTTATAAATTTGCATTTGCAGTTCTCATGTCCCTCAGAATGGAGAACCGAGGTGCATTGAGCAGAACCTTTGTAGGCTGGAGAACCCAGCAGAACACCATGGCAAAGACAAATGCACAGATCTCTGGTAAGGATGAAGTAACTCCCTGCCCTGATACAGGCTGGGGGTGGATTGGGTAGGCAGCAGGTCTCCCAGGCTTGGGAGCCTGAGAGGGATCAAGTTGAACAGAAGTCTTGTGATGTGAAAGAGTTGTCATGTGCTGCACTGTGTTAGCAGGGACAGAGAGGGGAGAAGTATAAACCAAAGAGACATCTAGATGTATGTTTCCACTTCCAGGACGGATGATGAATTTCTATTCAATGAATCTTTAAAGTAGAATGCTCAAATTTTGATCAGTGCAGAGTTGACAATTGTAGCCTTTTTGCCCTTGAGAAAAATGCCTTGTTAGAATCACACAGTGCCATGTTGTGCATCTAGGGATAGTCACATCCTCAGCCTGTCACAGACACTGTTTTCCAAAGTGTTTATAATTTCTGCTTTTTCAGCAAAGGAATGAGCAGCTTCAGAGATTTCACACCCATAGACTATCTCCTAGGTAAAAAGTACAAACCTCCTTTTTGGAGAAATGATCTATGAAAAAGACCTGAGGGAATTAAAAAGTCATGTCTTAAAAATCACTCCTATAGTCTCAAAAAGAGTGGTTTAGGTGTTTGTCAACACAAGTAAGGGTAAGACATCAAAGTTATGTCTCCTTTAATCACTGCCATCAAGCTGGCAGCAAAAATGCTGAATAGAAGGCACTAGTTTGGTTGAAGGTGAGACTTAAAAGGGCCACAATCGCTTAAAGGTTGTTAAGCAACGTTTTTGACTCTGGGGGAACAAATGGGATTGTGAGAAAAAAATGTCTTTGGAATGTGCATATTAGGAAGTCGTGGGGAGTGTGGAGCTAAGAGCTAAACACAGCAGATAAACACGCTCTTCATCAAGATTATCAGAAATGGTCATGTACAGAATCTCTCAGTTCTGGTGGTGAGTGTAGCAGTCATAGCTCCCCTGTCTCCAGGACCACTACATCCAATTCTCTGATCCAAAAGGCATTATTAGACCTAAGACAATTCTGAGTAGCATCACTCAAGTGCAGGTATAAAGCATTATCCAGAATTCAGGAGTAAAGCCAAGACTCATTTGTGCCTTTAGCCAATGCTATTATGCATAAATTCATGCTACTCTATATTGGGCTTTTTGCAGTGGTGATTGAAATTATCTGTGACTGAAATAAAATTTAGGTGTTGGATAACAGCCCAAGGAAGCAATTAATGTCACATAGGAATGTGGCAAAGCAAGACCATCCTGGTAATGTATATGGTTCATGTGTGATTTTTCTGATTGTTATGATCCTACTTCACTTTCCACATTGGTCACTGCGGATACGCCTGTGGATGCAAAACATGAAAATTATCAGGGATGCTGTTGTTTCACTTCAGAACACAAGACTTGATGAGCCATTTTGCTGTACTGTTGCTGAAACTGTTACGTCTCTATATATAGACAGTTTATTTTTTGAGCTCTGGTTACAGTGAACCATTTTCAATTGGGCATGAAACACTGATGAGACATGCACTGATGAGTTTCCACATACTGTCCTGAAGCTTCATGTTAATTTGCTTCACAGGGAGAATTTTGGGATTTTTTTTTTGTTTTACAGGATGTCTCAGAAGAGCTTTCCATCCTGTGTTATAACTGAATTTAATTTGAAAACTCTTCTTTGGTCACTTACTGCATACCAGCTGCAGTTGCTTAGCATTATTTTAGAAATTCATTTTATCTAATCTGTCACAGACCAGAGAAATAGACTTCACATCATGTTTTAAAAATTGCTTTTGTAAATTTTGGTTCTTGTGGAGTATCCTAAAGGCATATCTGCCTGCAGTATCTCATTGCAGAAACCTTAAGAAAGCACATTACTGATCATGTATCCAAGTGACATAGTGAAAATAGTTGTTGTTGTCTTTTAATATAATGTTCATGGAGTTTTAACCTACAAATGGTAGTTATTAATACTGATTGTAACAAAGAAATAAAAGGAATTCTTACTCTCCTTGAAACCAAACCCCTCTAATCTCATTAAATTTGCTTGATATGGAAGATTTGAGTTTAAAAAAATACTTTGGACAAAATACTGTTATCTTGAAGAGGAGACTATCACAATAAATGTAGTCCTTCATGGGTAAAAACACCTTTTCTTTCTGATTTGCCCTGAAAAAGTTCTGTACCTGTAATTTTGGTGCTGTAACTCAGAGCAGGCCACTCTGCTGCTTCCTCTGGTGAGAACACACCCTTCCACCTGCTGCTCAATATCAGCATCACATTTTTCCCCTCTGCCCATCACAGGCAGGTCTCACAACTGTGCAATTACTTTATTTTTTACTTACATCTTTTAACATTCCCATCCTCTAACTGCATCGAGGCTTCCAAGGTGTCTGTGTTATCAAATGCCTTGATTTTTTTTTTATGGACAAGTTAAATGGTCCAATTACTTTTTCAGCACAGGCATGAGCTTCACCTTTCCAGGGCTGTGGGTTGCACTCACACCTTAGAGCATGTTTGGCCACAGAAATGCCTTTTGGCCAAAGTAATACAGAATACAGCAGGCTGCTGATTGGCCACACTGTCCTCTAGACTTATTGCAGTAAACCCTTCCTCTCGCCTAAATGTGACAGAACTGCTTGGAGACCAGCACACTTGTAGCCACATCTTGAGAACCATGAGGCCTCACATGCAGTTAATAACATCTGTTGCTCCTGCTTCTCCACTCAGGTCAGGGCCACAGTGAAAAAACAGTCCATATAAGCTGACCCCAAGCAACCTAGTATAGTGTGTCAAGGCATAGCACATTTTCCTATTTTTCCTTAGATAAAAATTAATACTAAGTTAAATAAGCTTGAAAGATAGGCTGTGAAGAAAAATGCTCTGCCTTCAAAATATTGAAAAAATGAATTTTTAGTCAAAATCACAAAGCTTAAACTCTGACAATTATAATGTAGGTTCTCAGACAAATGAGTAAGAGTATAACTCAGCTTTGGATGGAGTGTTTGGAAATCACTGGAAAATCTGAAATTTTAAACCAAGTTTCTGTTTAGTATCAGATTAAGCATCACAGTAACGGCTTAATTTCTCAGGAGTTTTTGATGCATCATGTAATGAAAATGAATTTCAGAAAAAAAGAAAAGAATACTCTATACCATGATGTCTCATTAGTTAATATCATATACAGGGTATAGAATACAATTATACTCATTAAAATGGCACAAAAGCAGAGAATCCTAAAAAGAAAGGGTAAGTTGCTTGTATATCTCAAAGGAGACAGTGGAAAATAATGAAAATAAAATTTTCTTATTTGTCATAAGGATTATAATAGAAAGGGAGAAAAGAATAATAGGAATTTCTATCTTATTAACAAAGAAATGTCTGAGTGAAAAAATTCCTCTGTATAGGATATGTATCACAAATTTTTTGAAGGTTTTAAAGGATTATTCAGATATTAGTATTTGTACAATAAAAGTGCATGTTAAGTATTTCCAATTTATTTTAGGGAACACTTCAAAATATCTCTATCAGTATCTTCTTAATCTAAATGGAAATTATGAGAGAACCTTCCTTTCTTTTAGGGCACCACTGCAGTTTTGATAAAACTCCGTGTTGGAAAGCATTCCTCCTTAATTTTGATTGCAGCAGGACATTCCTTACGAACACCACCCATTTAATTTTCTCTCCCTGACATTTCAGCAGAATCCAAATGAATCATTCTAATCTTAAATTTTAAGACATGTTTAATCATACTGGAAAGCAAAACTTAAAAGATATATGGATTAGAATGGAAGAGTTTTAGCTTTTTTTTTTCTCAAGAGACTATATAAACTGTGCATTCTTAGGCTTTGCTTTTCAGGATTATTGTGCTTGTGATTGTTCAGTTATTCATATAGTTTTTCAAAATTAAAAATAAAAGTATAATAACTATATTATTAATGTTAATCCGCTCTTTTTTCAAATAATCCAAGATGAGCTAAATATCTCAGTTCAACGAAGGCTTCAATTCAGTATCATAGAATCATAAAATTAGAGAATTATATAATGACTTGAGTTGAGAGACCTTAAAGATCACCTAGTTCCAACACCCCTGCCGTGGGCAGGGACACCTTTCATTAGACCAGGTTGCTCCGAGCCCCATCCAATCTGGCCTTGAACACTTTCAGGGATGGGACAGCCACAGCTTCTCTGGGCAACCTGTTCCCGTGCCTCACCACCCTCACAGTAAAGAATTTCTTCCCGATATCTACACCTACTCTCAGTTTGAATCCATTCATCCTTCTCCTATCACTGCATGCTCATGTCTAGTTCGTACACCTGGCCATTGCACCCTAAGAATCCTTTCAGCTCATTCACATTGCCCCCTTGCTGTATGAACTAGAGCAGGGATAACTTGCTCCCTTTTCCCTAACTTCTAGTGCACAGCATGTAGACCTTTGGATTTCAGTAGTGCTTCAGATCTCACATGGTAAATGTGGTCACAGCACCTACTGAATAAGTAAAACCCCTGACTGAACAGTTTCTGAATTATTTCAATGCTTTATTTTCTTAATGTACCTAAAATTGAAGTTCAGTCTTCAGGTTTGTTACTTAAGACTGCATTACCTTGCACAATGCACCTGTATGTTTTATCCCTCCTCTGACTTCAGTGAGAACATTTAAAATATATAAAATACACCCCAACAGTGACATTTATGATAACAATAAATGTGAAATTTCTTTTCAGTTGTAATCACTCTCCTACCTGTATTGTAATGCTTGGTGCAGTAACATAAATCCTTTTCTTCTTTCAACAGAAACTGTGGCAGAGTGAGACCTTCTGCTACTTGAACCGCTCCTTTTTCTTGCCACTCAAAAATGAGATCATTCATTGTGTATCCAACTAAAACAAAGAAAAAAATCAAATAAACTCTGTCAGCTGCAAACTTTGAAAAGCAGTAACATATCAAATTACAATATTTTAAGTAAATGTTATGAAAAGGAGGTAATACAGAGGATCTGCTTGTACCTGTTAATCACAAATTTTTATCTGCCATTCTATACCATACTGGTATAGAGGAATTGGAAGAGACAAAATGGCTATTTTATGAAAGTCTTTTAAATATTAATAATTAGATGGTCTATTAATGGTTTCAACAAAATCATTTAAATTAGCTAAACATCCAGATCTCTTGGGTGCTTGGGAACAACTTTCTCTCCCCAACCCATGAAGGATAAAATAGGCTCTTCACACTCAGATGTCTTCCTGCTTTTACTTGAGGTGAAAGGTGGATTGTCCAAGTTACATTTATGGATTTATGTCATTTTGAATGGGTAAGTGCAAATTGTTCAAAGAAAACAATTAATTAAAAATTCTTCAGTAGTATTAGTTGAATTGAAAAACTGCTTTTCTCTGAAACTGGAACAACACATGGGAAAGCAATTGATTATAATCTTCTCATATTAACTGACTGTGACATATAATGATATTAAGAAGCACTCAGCTTTGATATTCAGTCTCCTGCACTTATCCATACCTTGTGCATGTGTATAAGATTAGATGTGATAACAAAAGACATACTAATCAAGGCCCAGACTATGCAAAGGACAAGTACTTTTTCCTTCAATTTCCCTCTCTCAGATAAATATTTGCATGGGATATCATTGGGTAAAATATCCCTATTTCTTCTGAATATGTGATATGTTAACTTTCCCAGGCATTTCATTCTAATTTTCTTTCTAAATAAATTTTATCTGGTTATTACAACTGGAAATCAAAAGGCTTCATATTCTCATTCAAGTTGGAGCCACATATACTAGAAGGAACTAGAAGGTAAAAGGAGACTTTTTTCATCTAATTTATATAGCTTTCAGCATCTTTGCAATATTTCCTTTCTGTTTTAATCCAATACTAATAAGCTGCTTAAACCAACCTGTTGAGAACCAGAAATTCTTTTAACCTTTCAGTAACAAATTACTGTTTCAAGTATATTGTTCAGAACCTTCTAAGAGTAAGTGTCTGCCCAAAATTACTGACATTTTGAGTTTCAGCAAAAAAAGTTACCTCTTTGCTGTGTGGGCATAAGTCTTCACCCCATTATATTTAGTGACTTTGTTACTCTTTTAATACACCTATAAATGGCATTCAGTGACCTGATCTGCTGACCTGAAAACTGAGATGCACTTCATCTTTTCTGATCTACGTTGAATGAACCTAGGAGCTAAGAATTAGTGTTTATAAATGTAAAAATGTTTTCAACACTTCTTCTTCCTTCTAAATTTTTGATGTTTCTTTTGGAGAGAACCTTTACACAGGGTATTCACAGGATTCCAGGCTGACTGTTGATTTACTGGGCACTTTTTTTGAGGCTGGATGAATATGACAAAAATGAGACCACCATATCCTTTTAAATAAGTAATTAAGGTTAGACATTGCTCAAACCACTACAAGCGTGTATCAAATGTGCAAGAAAACACTTTCTTTTCTTATTGATTGCATGGTATTTCATAAATACACTTAAAATTCACTATGAAATGCCATAAACTGTGAAAACTCAGAAGTATATATCTTATGTATCTTATATATACACTTATTAAGTATTTATCTTAATTCTTTGCATGAATTCAGACAAAAAGCAGTTGTGTGTAACACAGATTACCACTTGAAGCACGTAGATTATGGCCAGAAAAGGTATTCCCTGAGTAAAACTCATTATTTATCTTAATTCTTTGCATGAATTCAGACAAAAAGCAGTTGTGTGTAACACAGATTACCACTTGAAGCACGTAGATTATGGCCAGAAATTGTATTCCCTGAGTAAAACTCATTGAACTGGCAAGAAACAACTGCTGCGTCAAAATGTATTTCACTAGATCAGGTTCATTCAGCTCTAATGCATGCTTTTAATTTTGATTTTCTACTCTGCCCACTAATTCTTCTATAATGCAATATAATACAAATAATAGCAGCATATTCAAAATGCTGCGGTAGTAATTAATTTTTGTCTAGTTTACATTTTAAATGCCCAAATATAGCATTAGCATTCAAAACTGTCACTTCTGTTTTGTAAGTCAAGGTCATAGTCATAAATGAAAAGTGTCTTTAAAAATAGAGAACTTAATGGAGATGTGAATTTATGTTATACCAAATAAATTTAAAATAGTATAATGTTTACACTAGTATGTTAAATTAAATAATCTTGAATGAAATCAAAAGAAAATATCTTTTTCAATTAATTTTATGAAGAGGACCTGCTGAATAACACAGTGCTTAATACTCAGAATGTTCATGGCACTCTGTGCATTGTGCATAAGGGGAAAAAGACATTTCTATAGAAATCACTTTAAAACAATCAATGGTTACCATACTGTAGTATTAATGCTATTATAGTTTAGTCATGTGGTGTTATATATGCAGTGATCCTAAAATACAGATCCCTGGTGCACTAATTTTTGGACCTCTGCTGATTAATTGTAATAACTGTCCCTGTCCTGTTCTAGAAATACTAAACCTGAAGTCCCCCTGAGGTTCTTATCTACTTGCTACTTGATTAACAAATGTGCATTATCTTTAAAGGAATTTTAAAAAAATATCATTCAGTAACATAAATTTAACTAAAAGTCTAAATGCCTGTTGCTGATACTAGTCTGCTTTTGAAGATTAGAAACACACTGTGTGCATTTTCCAAATGGTGTATGAGATAAAAATTCTGAGAAGTTGCATTCTATTACATGGTTATCACTGTGCAAATGGAGCAGTGAAGTGTGGTCCTGAAATGTGAAGGCTTTATTCTGAATGGATGTGTGGTTAACTTGTGCTAGATGTGTTATACTGTTAGACATATTATGTAACTTGTAAGAACTGCACTGAAATATGTAGCAGTTATAAAGAACAAGACATTTCTCTTTAGGGACTATAAGGGATTAACTGCAACCAAACATGATATTTAGCCTCTCATTAAACCAGACGTTTTTCTTTCTGGACTATGAGGTGGTGTTGATGACTATTATAAATTGTTACCAGATATTTTTATTACCAGTGACTGGGAAGTAAAGTGTTAAGTAGGGAATTCCTAGTGGATAAATTTTATTGTTGAAAACAGGACAATCAGTCACTAGCTTAGGTAGTATATGAGGGTGAAGCTCACTGGTGCAAAAAGTGAATCTTTTATTCTACATGAATAGCTGAAAGCAATGGAGGCTATAATCTAGCATGGTCTTCAGGACCGGACCAAGCTAAACTAGATCAGGTGTATTAGTAAAGACTTCTGTCACTGAAATGCAGTGTGCTAGGGTTTGGGTTTGCAGGACATGAATGAATGAAGGTTGGGAAAGGAAGCAGAGTTGTTAGATTGTGTTTTATGGGACAAACACCAGCTTGTGTGGCTGAAGAAGACAGCACTTAGCAATGTATTTGTCTGGCTACTGAGCAGTACTTGCTCTTACTTAATTCTATAAAGATAATACTAATTATACAAAATCTAAGTGGTATAATCATAGAATTATAAAGAAAGGATAGAAAAAACAGCCTTGCTATGTTTGAACAGTGGTGCTCAAGAGTTACAGGGTTGGTTAGGTTACACTAATTCTCTCTAAACTCAAAGTCTGAGGCCTTGCACATCTAAAATGTAAAAGCAGGCGGTAAATTCTTGGTAATTATATGACAAAGACATCATCCCAGGAGGAGAACGTTTCCAGGGGGAGTATTTCTCAGGAAAACGCAAGAACTGTGTGAATGCATGGCACTGCAGCCTCTGTGCAAACAGTTCTCTTAAAGAGACAAGTAATTTTCAGGAGCCTGAAGTCATTCCAGGTAATTAGCTAATGAAGCGTATACTGGCAGACTGAGAGCTCTGCCTGAGATGAATAAGATGAACTAAGGAACTAAGTAGAATTTAGAATTTTCTAGAAGGGGAGAGGGCCTGAAACAATTGGGAAACTTGGATTTGGTCTGTAGAAATATTATTTTAGAAAATGATGTGCAACAGACTTGATAAGTGTGACAAAATGAAAGTAAAACTCTGTCACACTAACAGAGGGAGAAGGTGGCAGAGATAAGGCATTGATGAAAAGTAGTTCTCAGGACTTGTGCCTGGAATAGTTGATGGAGGGTTTTGAATAATTGGACATCAAATAAAATTAAATTGTAGTGTATTTTATTTAGTTGATGTAATCTGTACAAAACTCTGGCAGATGGTGTACAAGACAGACTTTAGCCTTTAGACAGCACTGAAATTTTTTTAGCTAGACTGAAAATTTTCAGCATTTTCAATTACAGGTTCCAGGAAAAAAAAATCAGGAAAAAAGAGTGTCATCCTACTGAAATATTTCTAAATATCAAGGGTATCTACAATGTCTTGAAAGAAAACCCAAACTTTTCCCTTGGTCTGACTCATCTTTCCCAGAAAAAGTTATCTTTTCAAAAATGGTGTTGAGAAGTTGTTATCAACACTCATATGAGCTTCCTGAAAGAAAGAATTAGACTGTATCTGTCTTTTTTTTTTTTTTTTTACATTACCATTAATAATAAATATCAACTTCTCATTAATCCAATTTTGAAAGTATAGGACTAAAGCCTGCCTTAAATAAATAGAGTGCAATTCAAACCACATCAGTCCACATTAATCCATGGAACTAATTGGAACCAAGATACTTATATCAGTTGCATGCTAGTAGTAGGAAGATTTTATTCCAGCATATTCAGTGTCAGTGGTGGGCATTAAAAACCCATTATCTCATAGACAAGACAGTGAACATCCAACAAGTTTGTCTTGAAGAATTGTTGAAGTGTCTAACATCTCTTCTGCTTCTCCAAAGACTACATGGTTACAGAAACACATTATTCAGGCAAGCAGCTCCCCTGTACCTTTGAACCATCACCGTCTTGGCAATTCCAACATAATTCCTTTGTCTCATCTGTTGACACTGTTTTATTTGCTTTGTCCGTCTACCTTTAGCAGCACAGATACCTTTCCAAACCATGAACAAACTTGTGATCCAGATGAATATCAATATATCACGTAAATTTGCTACTCATTCTCTTTTATTACAGGAAGGCTGTGCTTCCCTTGAGTCATTTAAAAATACCTACAGGTATATTAAAACCCAACTCTTTTCCTCATGTTCAATAAACATACACAGCATGAAACAACTGAGCAGATTATCTGGCTTTCTTGTAAAAGAGCTTACTTCAACTGCAGATTTTATTTTTTATTTTTTAATCCCAGTGATTTATCTTAATTCCATTCTCATTTCTTTAATTTCTAGTAAGGTACAGGATTGGATTTAGTCAGCAAACCCATCAGTTCTTTAGGTCTTCAGCTGAAGCAAGAACTACAGTCATACTGAGTAGGGTTATTCCACTACTCTTCTGTTAGGCATCCCATCAGTTTGCCTCCAGGACAGGCTGCCTGCATATTACTGTTCTTAAGAGTAGACATTTGAATTGTGCCCTAAATTCCCAGCAACATAGCAGGGGGAAGATATGACACAGCTAACAAATATGGTTAGAGGTTAGAACAAATTCTTCTACATTATGCACTAAATATATTCGCTTCAGAAATGAGGTGTGATTAATTTCAAAATTCGTGCTGGAACCCTAAGAAAGCAGGATTTTATTCAATGTACTTCTGAGCTGCTTTGCAAAGTGTCTGGCCCTTGCACTGCCCTCTATGTAATTCAGAAGGAATGTCTCCCTGGGGAGTTATAGGTTTATTCTCCTTAGCTTGAATTTTGGAAAAGAATAACATTTCAGCTCAGCACTCTAGCACATCTCTCAAACCTACTATCCCTTGTTGAAGCCTATAGGTGTTCAGCTATTACTTTTATTCTAGTTTCTGTATGTCATCAGCAGTTGTACAGTTACTACTGCCCTTTCACCCTGCATTGGTCAGGGCAACACTAGAGGTATCTTGATCTTTGTAGCTGTGTGTCCTGTCTTGCCTCAGATAGACACAATAGTTTGAGTCACCCATCTGCAGAATAAAAACCACATCCTGAGCAGCTGACAATTTTTGTGCTACTGAAATGCAAAGGAGAGATGGAGTATGGTTTCTACACCTTCTGGCACAGACAGGCATTGACCTGGTGTGTCCATAATTTCTGTCATTAAGGTAGAGACCTGAGGATTCCCTGGCAGATGAGAAATACACTCCAGTTATTTTATCTTTCTTATGCTGTCTTTGTGCTGTTGTGGGAAAGGAAAAATGTGCATGTACTTTTCTGTAATGCAATAGCTTGTACTGCTGCAGCCTGCACACCCATTGTTCCACTTGTGCAATCTCCAACTTAGAGACTGAGGGGAAAGAAATTGTGCAAATAAGAACCATGTAGTACAGAGGGAATTTTCTTAACAATCCAGAAGACAAGAACATGATTGCTTAGAAAGACTAAAAAGCCTCCATAAATCAAAGGGGGGAAAAGGGGCCACTGTACAATTTAAAAATAAACATCAAATTAAAATTATGAGGTAAGAAAGTGTTTTGTGCCTTACCTATGTTTCTTTTCATAGCATATTTTTTCTTTTGTAGCTTAGTCTTTTCAACATTCTTTGAAAATTCAGGAATATTAAATGTCACATGAAGTCATAATTGTAATTTATGAATAAAGGAATGCTGTGAGGTAAAAGCAAAACTTAAAAAAGAAAGATAACAAGCTTTAGCATATGAAAGAAAAACATTTCTTTCCTGGGAGACAGGCCACAGAAATAAATGTGTATCTAGCTGACATTTCTTTGTATCTTATTCAAGCAGAGTAAAACTAAAATTATCCCACATGCCTATAGGCTGCCCTGGTATAAGGCATAGAACTGTAGAAGGGATTATTTCATATGTGCATTTTCATTTGTTTCCTTTCTAAATAAAAAAGCAGCTCATTCTAGCTGCTGAGAAATCATTTGGTAAAATAAATCCTTTAAAATAGAAGACACTTCCACTTAAATATTTTTCGGACACTTCATGATTTAATGAAGTACTTTTACCAGGGGCAAATCCAGCTGCTCAGACTGACCTTGGAGGAAACATTACATGAGCCAGCTAAAAATACAGATATCATTTGGGAAAAAAAAAATAAAATACATTTTTTCTCTTAGATTTTTTCTCTTAAACTTTTCTAGGATGGATCAACAGTATCGATAGTGAAGGAAAGTATCTAGTACTAAAAAAAATTACTACTTAAAGGAGACAGAAAACCCATGATCTGTCTCTTACAACTGTCAGTCTTTGCAACCCAGTGATGAGAAAAAAAAGATGAGTGATTTATTCTAATTTGCTCAGTGACATATGCAGGAGCAAGGCTTGCAAGATCAGACCCAATTTACAGAAACTGTGAGATAAATGGGCCTTGTAAATTCATAATGTACAATGTCCTACACAACTTGGCAGCAATGATCACCACTTCAAAAAGAAACATCTGGAAGCATGGCTACTGCTGTTTTGCTCCTGCAAACACTTTGGTTTTTATAACATAGCCTGGTGGTCAGATCATTCACTCAGGATGTGAGAGGACTGTGTTTTTTGTTTTGAACCCAAATGTCTTCCACTTCCCCAGACAAGGCATTAACCACTAGGGTTAGTGCTTTGATCCCTCTGTTTATGTTGTCTCACTGTGCACCAAAAAATGCAAGGCAGACAGCCAGAGCAGAGTATGACACTGTGGCCTAGAAATTAGAGCTGCTTGGATGGATTCAGGCTCACAGGGTTATGTCAGTTCTTACCTCGGGAGATTTGATGTGAAGCCTGGGAAAATGCCAAATGCACCCATCCTCCTTTTTTCTTCTATAATTTTAAATAGAACTGGATGCCTTTTCTTAGCCAGAGAGTCTGGAATTTGAATGTTTCTGCTCATCCTTTCCTAAGTTTTGGAAATTGGTCAGAGTTCACTCTCATATAAACTTTTTTAACCTGGTTACCCTTCTTCCTGGCACGTAGATATTTTTTGCAACAGATCCAAGTTTTTTATTTCCTTTCCTGTACAGAGAAACTGGCTATGGACAGGTGAATTCCTGCTCTCAAAGGTCTAGGATCTTGGAACTTAAGTCACTGTACATATCTGCTTTGGATCTGTCCCAAAATAATCTCAGGGAACTGCTGCCTTGTTCTTGCAAACCTAACTGATTATTCTGCCATCAGACATGTAAGCATATCCAGAGCTCCCACATGCTGCAACATTTTCTGCCTCAGGCCATCATCTTTTCCCATAGTCTGTTTTTTTGATGTCTGAAGTCACAGGTAAAATAGAGTTAGACAAGGCAATATGGGAAAAGCTTTATTACTTGTAACTTCCTTATGAAATCAAATTTGATCTCTGTGAATAAAGAATTTGAAGCATTCATCTGTATTTTCTTCAGCTTTTCTTTTGTGAGAACTGCTTCTCTTTACCATGTGAATGTGCAGCTGGGAATTTACTCCCACTGAACTCAATGATTGAAAACAAGACTTCGGTGAAAAATGTTCTGCTGGAAAATACAGTAGAACATCTATAGTGCTATTCAAGTAATAAATGTTGGTTCCCTGTGGTGTAGTTTGTGGGAATTGCGCGCTCCTGCAAGGTTTCTCTAAAGCAAACCAGATGCCTTGTTTGTTCAAGAATGCTCAGTTGTCTGACCTGTCCTCACAACAGCTGAAAGAGAGGAAAAATGCAGCTGAGTTTTATGAAGCTGTTAAAGCAAAAATTTCATAACTTTTAAAAACATTTTGCTTGTTCAGTCAAACACTATGACTCTTTGAAGCGTAATTGTATTTAGTGAGTATACCTGCCATCTGCATGTACTCTGATGTAACTGCCTCCTGTTAACCTTTTGTTTAGTCACATTAATTATACAGGTGACATAGGTTATCTGTAGGATGGTCTGCTCAGGTTGACTGTGGAGTTTTGCTCAAATCCTGGATACATAATACTGTCCCAAATTCCTTGACATTTGTGGTAAATAACTATCTCTCCATTTTAGTCAAGAAAATTTCTGCTGTCAGATTCAGCTGTTGTCCTCACATTGAAAGGGTGCTTCATAATGTTACCATCTGTCTATTGTAATAAAAGATAGATCTGGCTTTTATACTCGCCCTGCAATATTCTGTAAAAGCATACCATACAACAAACAGTTCTGACATACTGGCTGATAGATAATTACCTCCCCTTCCCTTAGGTGCTGCTTTGTTCCAGTAGTAGAAGAAAAAACTTCCAAAACTGAGTTAATAAAATTATGTGTGTTGTGTTTCTGATTTATTTCTGATCTGTGTTTCTGATATATTTCAAATAATCCAGTACGTTCATTCTATATGCGCAATTCTTTTATTTTTGAAATATTTTACTTATTGGCCCTAAAACTGTAAATCCAGATATTTGAGATGAATACTTCTTAATCTGCCTTGATCCTGTCAATTATTTTCACAAACTTCAGATTGCTGGAAGCTTTCAAAGAATATTTTACTTTATTTTATTTTTGTTCTTTGCATCATTAGGAGGATTTTTCTGCTACAACTCTCTTTCAAAGTCCTCTCATTTTATGGGAAACAGCAATTCCCAATTACTTTATATCACAAGGAAAATGAGAATATAATGCATCAGACAGAATAGTTGATTTCTTCTTTTGCGAGTGCCTTGAAATGGCATAGCTGTTTACACTTTTCATCCTCCTTTAAATACCAAGATATGAAGGTAGATGATAAGTAAAATATGTCTTAGAATATCACAATTATTTTTCACATAAAATCCCATAAATCACTTCTTTAAGTTATTCTTATGTTTTCTTTATGCTCTTCCATATTATTCACCTCCTGTATGTGTGAACACAGAAAGACTTAGGGTGAAACCCTATATGCAGAAATTTTATATAAACTGCCATTAAACTTATATAAATTTTATATAAGTTTAATGGTAACATCAGATTTACACAAAACTCTTGATTTGCAGTTCAAAGAGGTATGAAAGAATCTCTTCCTCTTAAAATCATGTATATTTCACAGTTAGAAGATTCATTTTGAAAATTTGTTCTTGTACCACTACAAGGGGTTTTCCTACCTCCTGTATAGCTGTTGTAATCCCTGCAAAAGTATGTTTAGGATAATACATTACGCAAACTTACAGCTTTCCAGCTGCATTATACATGTTTGCACATCCATTGGAAAATTTTTGAGATCCATCGGACAGGAAAGTATTAAAGTCAATCTGAAAGAACACAAAAAACCCATTAAAAATATACCCCACAAAAGCCATAGAACTGTGCAGGAATAATGCATGAATACAATGGAAGCAATTTGAAATAGAATACATGTTTCAGTAGAAAGCTCTCAAAAAAGATTTCTATTAGCTGAACCCATCTAACTCAGCCTAGTATGACCACATGGAAAAAATTTTACAGGCTTTCAGAAAAATAATTTTTTTCATAGGGTTACCTAACTTAATAAGAAGTCTAAAGGAATGCAGCAACAGTGTGACTTTTTCTGCTACAGCAGAATTATTGCTCTGTTCCAATATTTCAAATCATTGGCATAAAACTTACCCAAATTTGCAAGAATTTTATAACATATGTCAGCTGCAAATCATGGTGGAAAAGTAATTTTTTGTGTTACTGTCCTAAAATAAGGTGCTTAAAATGTCAATACAAAGGATTAAAGAAACATTTTATATTGATGTTAGACTGGAATATGCCTGTAATTTTGAACTGTAGCTGTGCATCTGTGTTAGTCCTAATACTTCCTGTGAAAATCTTTGCAAATTATTGGCAAAAGAGGTATTTTTAAATTTTAAATAAATACAATAATTTATCTTTCAAGAAGAATGACTCCAAGGAATCAGAAAGAATAATTTATAAGAGATAAAGGCACATGTTTTCCCTTTCTGGCCATGCCTAGGTATACATTCATCATTCAGGGCCATGACTCTACTATCATTAATCAGTTCAGTTGATAGAATGTCCCACAAAAACCTGAGGAGCTTCAGTTCAGTTACTTACACATAAGGCTCTCCTAGCATGGCTGTGCTCTCATTCCCCCTCTCTTGAACCTTCTCTGTTTTTTCTTCTTGGGCTAATGGGAATTGGGTAATAGCTGGCAAGTATGGCTGTGTATTTCTTTTACCTGTTGGGTTTTTTTTGTTTTGTTTTGTTTGGGTGTTTTTTGTTTTTTTTTTTTCTGACCAAACTTCCTTGATTCATTGTTGCTATAATTTCTGTTCAGTCAGACAGTGACAGAACATGGAGAGAGTTTGAGGAGGGAAGTCAGACCCATCCCCTATTCCCATGCTCTTAAAAATAGATCCAAAGGCAAATTCTGGCTAGTAGGCTGGGAACACAGCAACTCATTTCAGAGGCACCTGGACTTTACCTTGTGCTTCAGTAAGTATTTTAGTATCTTATATTAAGTATTCATTGAGTTAGAAACGGTTACCTTTCATTATTTTCTTGTCTGAATTGTTCCAATGCAATTAGGGATGAGGAGAAATTAGGAAATGAAAGAAAGAAGCAAATTTAGAAACTACTGGGTTTTTTTCCTTTTAATATCAGCATACCAGCAATTAGAATATCTCCACTTATCAGAAGGTTAACTCACTCAAATGCATATAACTAAACTAGATGCCAAAGATATGATTTTAAATGTTTTAGAAACTGTAATAGTTCTTAATTAAATCAAGGCAACAAGCTTTCTGGCTTCATAAGAAACAGAGGAGCTATGTGGTATCTGCTTTCAGCACAGCTGATGTGTCCCTTTATAATTTAATATGATAATATTCCTTACATTTTGGGTTTTTCACCCCATTTCATGTGGCCGTGAATTTGTTCTGAATTATATTGAAGTTGCAATACAAACTTATTTTTGGGTACAGTACAGAGTGTTTTGGAATGTATTTGGAAGGAGTAGGGCAAGGCAGGGAGTTATTTGATTAGAGTGGAACAACAGCCAATGCCTCTTGAGGCGACTCAGACAGTCTGCAGATAATTGATTTAGATCTACTTTCTAGTTGAATCCAGAGAAGGAATCCTTTTAACCTACTTTGAATCTGTTTCTAGTGACAGAATACATATTGTGACACTGAAGATTGATTATGTTCTCAGATGGGCAGAGTAACCTCCTTTTGGATATGAAATCCTCATAAGAATTTTAATCCAACCCTTTCTCCTTGTGTAAGCTTGAAAAAGTGCTGCCTAATTGCACTGGAAGGAGGGAAGGAGGAAGGAGACTCTCTTGCCACTGACACATCCATGCAAGTCATGAATATTTTTTTCTCCAGCATACAAAGTGTTTACAGATTCCTGATGTCTCTTCAAAGAGTCTAATTACGCATTAATTCAGTGTCATAAAAGCATGCAAAGCAAAGCTCTGAGTGGACGATAGTATATTTATTTTGGAAAGAGTAACATTTTGCACAAGTGAGTCACTGCTTCAACACCAAATCTATACTGTGTCTAGTGGGGCATTAGCATACTTACATGCAATGTGTTTCTCATTAGATCAGGTTTTTCAATACAGTGGTAAAATGCCTACTGATGTTGGTATTAAAAGGAAAGTGGTGGGAAGAGAAGTGGGATAATTAGATTTTGTCAACACTTATGATTGCTGCTTTCAGCTTCTTAAAACCTTTTCAAAAATTTACTTTCCAGTTTTCTCTCCATCTCCATCAGTAAATGACTAATCTTTAAATGTCATACTTCTTCAAACAGGCCATGTTTTCATGTTGAAGGTGCAACTGCAATATCCAGAAAGGGGGAAAAGAAGTAACACTGGATTGTCATGACATTGGAGGCTACAGAATGTGGAACTCATACATAGGCCAACCCAGATTATAATACTACAGATTGTTTTTTCTGTGCAGTTCCTCTGGCTCAGCACCTGTACTTTAAAATGGGAAAGATACATTTTTATATTACTTTTACTATGTGCATGCCTAATGAGAGATCATTTTCTATTTTAATATTAACAATGAATGTTGACAAAATGCTGCATTCAAAACTCACACATAATAGTTCTGCATGACTAGCAATTGAATATATGTTTTAGCAATTTCTAATAATACTTTTGAGCTTCTATCTGAAAAAAATCATTAGATTAGAGACTCACCTGATGGAATAAAGAACATTTCCATTTTTGAAAATCCGCAACAACTTATTATCTGTTGTAACTTCATGAAAGTTGGCACCTTTTTCATTAGCAAAGAACAAATCAGGTTTCCAAATTGAATCCAGCATGGATGGATCTAAATCTAAAGAGTCATCTGGATATTCACTGTATGCAAGGCGTGGATCATTCCAATTCTGACGGAGAAAGATGTTCACTCGGTAATCCTGAATAAAAGAGAAAACAAGCACAGCTTTATCAAGCATAGGGATTTAGCTTTTATTTCATTTCTTAGCCATGTAATCCCCTGTCCATCTGTGGATGACAAAAGAATTACTTAGCTGACTGCCAGAATGATACCTATTTATATTAGTGGGGACACAATGGCTAAGAATAAAGATGCATTTCAGGGCAAATGAAAAAAATCCTCAGATAAGGAAATCCAACCTCCATGTACAGTTCATATAATTCCATATAACTTTACCCCTATCACAATTTGTCTTAAATTTGAAATGAGAAGCATAAAAAGAGTTTTAGGGTGTTACCTTTTTCTGCTCAAACCCTGGCAGGGGTATTTCCACTTCCCTCTTTCTGTTAGTGAGGATCTATTCCACTGTAAGGGAAGTTGAATTATTTTTTTTCCTCTCTCTCTAAGCCTTACTTGTTTTAGACCCACCACATAGGCTTTCTGTGCCTCAGTTCCCTATTGAACATTGTGTGAGCAGTAACTTGCCATACAGCAGTCTGAGGAGGACATATATTCCTCCTCTCCTCAAATGGGGTAGAGACCATATAAGTCTTTATATTTTAAATTATATAACCTGAGGTCTATTTACTTTACTTATCTCAGTAGAATCTTGTCCATAAGCTGTCAGGAGAGTTTATGGACAGGATTAGTTGCAGAGTAAAGGTCTTCTCACATGTGTGATACAGAAGAGGTGAAAAATGCCTAACAGGACAGCCAAATGAAAAAGGAAAATGGAAAATGACAAATGATGAAATCCTTTCAAGATTATGTTATTTTGTATGTCAGTATGAGTAAAGTTTATTAGTTTTTTTCCAGCTATTAAGATGAAAAAAAAAGTCCTGGTTAAACTTCTCACTGAAGCAACAGGAGCTAATTTTCGTTGTTCTCTCCCTTGAAAATTCTGACTTAAATTGGCACTCATTCACCAGAAAAACAAAAAATCCTAATCTATCAAAAGGAAAGAGATATATTTGACTGCTATTTTATGAAGGACAAGTATTCATCATCTCAGTTTATAATTTCACATGAACACAAGGCCTAACTGCTTTAAACAAGTAAGGTTGTTTGATGCTAACACAGACATCAGAATCAAACTGCCTGGATTGATTTGTTGTCCTGCAAGAGGCTCTGTATTGTCATGTGGTGTTTGCCTGAAAGGATGACTCCTAATTCAAATGACTGTGACAGAAGGGTTCCTTGAGGGGAGGGAGAAATCATCATTTCAGTTGTGGTGACTTCCACAGCCTCATCTGTGACCTGAGGGCTGCCACTCTCTGAACAGCTGCTGTACCCTGGTTCTACAGAACGACAGTGGGACATGGGTCTGCACCTGCTTCACCATACTGCAAAACCTTAGCCACAAGGTGAACCTTCCTAGAGGGTCAGGATACTGTTCATCTGCTTCATAAAACTCAACAAAATAAAAATTGGAAATCAGGTAATTGCTCTTTGCTGTCCATGCTGAGGCTCAGGCCACTATGGACCTCAGTACTAAGGTTTTGATTAGTAATTTCCAGCGCACGGTAAAATCTGAAACACTTACAGAATATTTTGATTTCTACTTCATTATACTTGTACAGACAGAGCTATATTACCATAACATACAGACTGTAGCTTTATGGAGATTTTTGCACAAATCCTCAAGATACTAATTTCTTAACTCTCACTGTTTCTTTAATGCATTTTTCATATGCACTGCATATGGAATCCTTTCAGATCTGAGAGATTCCAAAATACACCCCTCATTTGAACATTGAATATTACCTGCACTCATAATTTTTGTATGTTATTTGAACCAAGTCTTCAGAATTTCATGCATAAATTACAGAACTCTCACTGTTGCCATTCCAAACATGATCATTTTGCCTAATAAATTCTTCTAAGTGAAATATAGATTTGTCTTTTATATAACATAATCAAATGATTCTTCCTTCACTTGTTTTAACTGTAACAAATATTGTTCTTGCAGAAAATTTGTTCTTCATGTGTTAACAGTGACTCTTGCAATGAAAGCTCATTTTCGCTGCTGCACAAGAAAAGCTTATATGTTGCAGAACACATTGATAGTTTAAATTTTTACTGCTGCGATTTTCCAAAGTTACAGTCTTGGTGTCTGAAAAGCATGCAACTTGATAGGCTTTTATTGCTGCCTTGACTGGTATAATTAGACAGGATGGCCTGTGGCATAATAGTACTTTGTGGTAATAACATCTTTCCATTTTAAATTTATTCACTGTTCTTAAGCACTATGGCTGCACTTAAGGTAATTACTTTGTCCAAATTGATGGAATTTTCTAGTTTTCCTTTACATAGCCGAAAATTTCAGACTGGACCAAAAGTTTTTCAGGGAACAATTTCAGTATGCCTTTGACGAAACTTTTCTAGTACAGAAACTCAAATATTTAAATTGAAGTTAGCCATTCAAATTTTCAAGTCATTTTCCATGCAGGTTACCAATGCCATTGCAAAGTCAAAGTAGGAGAAGAACCTTGAAATTCACACTCATATTTGAGAAATGCAAATACAGTTTTTGTATTCCGAAGGATTGCCTTGTATTTCCTCATGCTTAATAGTTGGAATTCCACCATTACTGAGATTACTTATGGTGCAGTCTTACCTGTTCAAAAGAATATGCAAAAGAAAGTGCAGGGAAGTATGATACAGGATTGGACAGGGTAATCGGTTTTGTGAGAGTAGACATGAAAAGTTGGATTTCTTTAAATTGATAATACAAAGGATTTATGTTATGAATTAATTTATTACTTGATTGCTTTCTGTAGGTATATCAAAGGGGAGAGAGAAAACACTTTAAATCTTTAGACAAGAATATCCTTTCTTTACTTTTAATAAATTTAGGCTGAACTGAAATAGTTCATCTATTTTCTTACACTTACAAACACTGGTGATATTTTCATTGATCTTATTTATTATAGCAAATAAGGGGATTATTTATTTTTTTATTACATTTTTGCACTATTACTGGTGTCCTGTTTAAAGTTCCTGTGTTCCTAGTGTAAGAAGGGGATTGTTTGAGCAAGTCCAGAGGAGTGGCACAAAGTTGCTAAGAGGACAGGAAAACCTCTGCTATAAAGACAGGGTGAAAAAGTTGGGGCTGTTCAGCCTGGAGAAGAGAAGGTTGAGTGAAGGAATTTTTTACTGTGAGAGTGATGAAGCAATGGATGCTGCAACCCTGGAAGAATTCAGGGGTGGATTGGATAAGGCCTTGAGCAACCTGCTCTAATGGGAGGTGTCCCTGCCCATGGCAGGGGGGTTGGGACAACAAGATCTTTAAGGTCCCTTTCAATCCCTTAATATTTTATGAATCTGTGATTACAGGGCTGAACTGCAGCAAGGATAGTGCATATATCTGTGCTGTTTGGCATTTCAATTAATGAGTGAAAACCAATTGCAACAAGCTCCATGCTCCACCATTAACTGCAACTCATCAATCTGTCAAAGATTTACCATAGCAGCTAAAGAGAAATTAACGGTGATTTAAATCAATTGCTTAGTACTTAGCCTTAATTGACACATTAAATCTGTGTCAGAGTACCAATATTTGACTAATTCCAAACATCCCTGAGAACATGCTTTTCTGTACTGAAGAGCTGTAGGGCATTCATTACAAGAAGCAATGAAGATACACTGTTAATTAAGATAAAGAGTTTGTCTATGGCACAGAGATTCCTCCTTGGCAATCTGTCACTGGGTATTTCCATAGATGGTATCTCTCTTTCCAGAACTGATTTTGGCAGTGGGTAAAACTAAGGATGTGCCTTATTGCTCTAAATCTGGAATTACAGAACCCACAGAGAGGCTGAGAGCAACTGCAGTACTGTACCGCTCCCTTAGTACAAAGCAACTTTGTGAATTTTCTAGACCCACACGATCCCTCCCGCAGACAGCAATGGATGTACCTTAGGAAAAAGGCTTTTTGAAAATTTTGTTTCTAATTGTCCCACTCCTGCCATTCTGCTGTATCAGGAAAAGAATTCAGCTCCACACGTAAACACATGGAAAACGTTTCCATCTGGTTCTGCCTGAAGTTAGTTGGCTAAACATTTTGTGGGTGATTACAATGTCTAGATTTCAGCCTTTGAAGGCTGAGGATGAGCAATAAGGCCTGTTCAGTTCCTGGATAAAAGCTCTAATCCTAGTCTAGATTGAAAATTGAGCTCCTGCTCCCTCCATTAAGTAGGACCGCCCAGCTGGATGGGAGCTTTGGGTGAGGACTAACTTGCCTCTGATCTCAGGAAGATTTCAAAATTATTTGAGCTATTCAGAAAAGACAGTTGATGGATTTGGATGAACAGCTCCTCTGAGCAGTAGATTTTAAGGCTTAATGTTTGTAATATTTCTAGGGTTTGGGGGTTTTTTTTGGCAAGTTAGTNTGCTCCCTTAGTACAAAGCAACTTCATGAATTTTCTAGACCCACATGATCCCTCCCACCGACAGCAATGCATGTACCTTAGGAAAAAGACTTTTTGAAAATTTTGTTTCTAATTGTCCCACTCCTGCCATTCTGCTGTATCAGGAAAAGAATTCAGCTCCACACGTAAACACATGGAAAACGTTTCCATCTGGTTCTGCCTGAAGTTAGTTGGCTAAACATTTTGTGGGTGATTACAATGTCTAGATTTCAGCCTTTGAAGGCTGAGGATGAGCAATAAGGCCTGTTCAGTTCCTGGATAAAAGCTCTAATCCTAGTCTAGATTGAAAATTGAGCTCCTGCTCCCTCCATTAAGTAGGACCGCCCAGCTGGATGGGAGCTTTGGGTGAGGACTAACTTGCCTCTGATCTCAGGAAGATTTCAAAATTATTTGAGCTATTCAGAAAAGACAGTTGATGGATTTGGATGAACAGCTCCTCTGAGCAGTAGATTTTAAGGCTTAATGTTTGTAATATTTCTAGGGTTTGGGGGTTTTTTTTGGCAAGTTAGTTTTTTGGGGTTTTAGTTTGGTTTTATTTGTTTCTCATACATTTCAGAACTAACAGATATCTTGATGGGTGTCCTGTGAATGGTTTGGTTAAAACTTTATTTCAATTTTGCATAATTTCTTTCAGAGTTTGACTCCCATAACTATCCATCAATACTTATACTGAAGTCAATAGAACTAGAACTCACTTAGCAAAGAGCTAGCTGAAACTAGTACTTCAACATTGCTACCTGCAATGTCAGACCTCTCAGACTTCCTTACAAAATTAAAACTCAGAGTTCAGCAAATAAATTTACACACTACTTCTGCACCAAGTGCTCTCCCTAGGTATGCCACCTGCTGTCATGCCCTTGGCTTCTGTTAGCATTCTGACTGGCACAGATGAATGCTTCTTGCATTATTTTCTTCTGGGATAAGTACTACCTCATTTGCCACCACTACAAATGGTGGAGGATGAGAACCTACTGCAACTACTATAGTTCTGTCTTTGCCTTAGAGGAAGTATTGGGTCATTCAGAGGATGCTTATTAGCACAGCGCTATCAGATTCTGTCATTCAAGCCACAGCTAAAAAAAGAATATAGTCAGTACTTTCTGACAAAGCTCCTTGATTTTTGCCTTACTTCGTTGTTTTTTTTACAAAACAGTCAAAGTCAGTTGAACTCAATAATGTGCTACAATATCTACTTACTTTCCATACCTTTTAGGGCTAAAACATTGCAAATGGATGAGTTCAGTTTATTTGAATTAATTTGTTGAGTTTATTATCTGCGGCCATACTGGATTTTAGTTTCTGTGCTCACATATAATCATCAGAAGTCAAAGGTAGTTAATATCTAGAATGTTTATTCTTAAAAAGATTACTTATAGTACTGACACACTCTATAATAATTGTCATAACTCCTACTGCATGTACTAGAATATTTATTAATTAAAGATTTAATATACTACTCCCATATTTAATGGAAACTGTGTGTTCTTAAGTCCTAATGCATGACATTAAAATCATATTTTGAAACTTGTTGTGTAATTACTTCTTTAGGCTGTAGTTCAGGCGCTTTTAAAATGTTTGCACTTTCAAGCAGTAGTAGAAGGGATTAGATGAAAAAGGACATGACAATTACATGAACAAACAATATACACTAAGCCTCTGTTTTCATTTGGTCTTTGCCATGTTCTCAGTTGACAAAAGAATGTTTTATTTTCTGCAAGCAAATGATGTGTCCCTGAAGAAGTTTTTGCCCTAACAGCAGAAGGTACTTCTTGCTAAGTGAAAAGTTCAGTTTTTCTGAGATTATTCATTTGTTCACATGAATTTTTGGTGATATATATTCCATTTTGTTATGAATGAATTTTTATGCTAGCCCTTTGAATATGACTGGTTTCAATGATAGACTGAATAGGCTAATTTTATAATTTTTTACTGAAAACGTATTTGAAATCCTCCTTTGATTCGTCTCCTCAGAGAAGTATAACAAATTAGATCAAACACAATTTTGGTAATTCCATATTAAATTTTCCTGATGCCTTCCTTCTGCTGGTAGACAAATATGCCATTGGCTAGAATAGGGTAAAGGAGGTGAAATAAAAGATAAAGCTAAACTAGGGCAAGCCCAGAAGCAGGGCCTGCTAACTCCTATAGCCTAAACACCTGCTAAAGTGGGCTATGAGAAGGAATATATTTCTAACTTTAAACAAACTTGATCAGATATGAGTTGACCTTAAATTTACTGATGTCCATGAAATGCAGGAAGAGGTCTACTAAGAAAATCATGTTGTTTTAGCGGTTTTACAATGATACCAAGGCAACACATAAAATTTTGTGTATTTGAACTGTACCAGTACTGAGGAGAAAGGGAACATTTTGTTTGTCTATCCGAAGACATCATCTAGTGACACTTGAAAATCCCTAAGATATTTTGCCTTCTGGTTGCTGGTTCAAAAAATGCACGTCACCTGCAATCCTGTGATATGTCTACCTTACCTGATAACTCTGGGAGTCTTAGGGATTTTTAAAGGCACACTAAATGCACTTGGGCACCAAAATAAAATTTTAACAGACACAAACTCCATTTAGTATTGATTTGCTAACCTGTTCCTTTCATGAAGAAGTTAACTTTGTGAACAAGTACATATGGGTCTAGATGAGAAGCAAGGGAGAAAAAAGAAACATCAAATTTGTGGGCTTCCATGAGGTCCATGATGAAAGGGGTAGAAGTAAAGGCTACTCATTGAAAAGTGAATCCTTATTTTAAAAGATCTCAAATACTGTAATTTGTAACCCAACACTAATACCAGAACAGTAGTCATAGGGACAAATCTAAAACATTTTTGCTACATTTTGCTAAGCTGGGAAATAGCCTTGTTGCGTTGTAAGTGCTAGTCTAAATATTTAAAAATTGAAGTAAAACTATCCAAAATTAATGAAATAATTAACCAGTGTAAAATATAAAAATATACATTGAAAACTGGTTTTATATTTGTATATAGTATATATTTTATATATGTGTGTGATATACATTAACAGTTTATACAAATTATGTATTTAATATAGTTAGTTTTCTGAAACTGTAGAGCAGCCACGTTCACAAAAATAAGGAAAAATATATTGCAAACAAGGGACCTAATAATGGCTGACTAGAAACATCAAATTTTCAGTATTCTATCCCTTCAATCCTACCAGGAGTTAAGTAGCTACACTCTCATTCAGTTTAAATCTTTTAAAAGAAGATAGAGGAACTAAAAAGAAGATTGTGAGAGATCCCACATATTGTAGCTTACAATGTTTGTAGATGGAAAGCAGACTAGAAATCTTCTTTAACTAATCCTGTTATGCCAATAAATTAGCTTGCATATGTTCCTATACATTTACGTTTTCAAAATCCATTAACTGAAAAAGAAACATAGTGACTGAAAAATCAGTCAATGTAAAGACTGCTTATTTTTTAAAGCAAGGGAATAAAAGTTTCTCCAGGAGTGCTTTTGAAGATTATTATTTTATCACCAAAACCAGGTAAACGAGGAATAATGAATCCCTACTTTTTTCTCAGTTATGTGTGTTCAATACATTTGTTTTTAATTCACCTTCAATATCTTCATGGTTCTAATAAAGTTTTAGGTCAGTATTTATTCACACTGCCTTGGTTTCCAGTGAGAAATGCCTTGAGGAGGTGGCTGCCTGTTTATTTATTTATTTTTTTTCTGGGAAAGAAAGATCTGGGATTAAATTTGCTCCTGGGCAAAATTAAATTTTAAGCCTAGAGGCTTGTAAGTTGGGATCTTTCTGAACACTGGAGAAGGCTGCAGTTTGTTTGAGCTGATGTAAAGTTAATTTACTCCACAGTGGCTGGTACAGGGCTGTGTTTTGATTTGTGCTGAACGCAAGATTTATAATATAGAGGTGTTCTTGTGTTATTGTTGAGCAATGCCTTAACAGAGCCAAAGCATTTCTTGCTTTTCCAGCTGCTGAGCTGGTGAAGGGACTGGGGGTGCGTGGGGAACTGGGAAGAGACAAGAGCTGGCACAGCAAACACCCACTGACCAAGGGCATATACCATACCATATGGCATCATGCAGTATGTATCAGGGGGAGAAAGGGGTAGAGGGGCAAGGAGAAGGGGCATATTTGGAGTGATGTTCTTTTTCTTCCCAAGTAACTGTTATGTGTGATGGAGCCCTGCTTTCCTGGGAATGGCTGAACACCTGCCTGCCCATGGGAAGCAGTGAATTAATTCCTTGTTTATCTTTGCTTGTGTGTGCAGCTTTTGCTTGCCCTATTAAACTGTCTTTATCTCAGCCCACGAGTTCTCTGGCTTTTACCCTTCCAATCAGTTCTCCCTGATCCCACTGGTGGAGGAATGAGCAAGTGGCTGTGTAGTACTGGTTTGCAGGCTGGGGTTACATCATTGCAAGAGGGATTTTTGTTGGCTTTGCAGGGCTTTTCAGCCCTGGATGAAATTGTTGAGAAATTCAAAGCCTCTGCAAGCTGCAGCTCTAGAGGCAGAGGAGCAAAGAAGCCTGTGAGTTGGGATTACCTGCAATTTGGAGGAAGGGAGGAGGGTGTCAGTCTATAGATCTCTGACTAGAGACACCTGCCTGATGAATCTAAACGGCAGAGTAGCACCTCCTGGGTAAGATGGTTCATTAGATAAAGGGTCAAATGGAAGGGCTTAGGAGTGAGAGAAGTGAGAACCCAATTTCTGTGCTGAAGGAGATGGCTGCTGCTGAGGTCCTCCTAATATGTCTGAGATTCTGAAGTCATAAGGGTTATTTTGTGCAAAATGAAATCAAACTATCTGAGAGATGCGGAATTTTTTTAACTTGTAAATTGGTATTAGGATCTAAAAGGATTTGGGGGAGGGAGGAAGAGGTCTAACACTATTGATATAATGGCAGTAATGACACAGGGAGTGGCATGTCAGTAAAAAATGCATATCAGACCACACCTTCCTGTGATCACGTTGACTTTTAAAGCAAATTAAAGCCTGAATCACAGACTCAAAATGCTTCTTGTTCTGTTAGCTTTTAATGGCCATAATCAATAACATGCTGTATATTGTCTATGGAAAAAGAAAAATACTATGTAAAAACCAGATTCTTACAGGCACTTTTGAGAAATTGTATAATTTAAGTATCATAAAATGGTTTTAACTTTTTTTAATATATGATTTACAATATATCTTTGCACTATCAGTATGCTGTATAAAAGTTTGAGCATACAGCTCTTTCATGCTGAGTGATTATTTTGGCTACTGTAATTAAAAATTCACACCCAGTAAATGCCCACCCAGAGAGCAGGAAATACCAAGTATTTGGAGTAGAATGAAGACATGATGGGAAAACGGAGGTTTTAAATGGTGCTAAAATGATGCTTTGAAACTTATTCAAATCAAGAATTCCAAGGTCATGTAGAATGTTTGTACTGGGAACTTTTCCAGGGCAAATTTACTAGACTTAAGAACAGAAATTAGGAACAAATGTGACAATCCAAAAATTCTGTATTTTTTAAATTCAGGTTCATTCAACAACAATTCTAAAGTCCACTGTAGCTTTTGTTACTGTAAACAGAGTTAGCAAATTGCAGGTTCATGCAAAACTGAGGGAGACAGGCAATAGTCTTACAGTTATAGATGGATATTTATGGACTTATCTCCTATTAGCGTTAATGGGAGTTAAGGACAAAATCCACATATATCATGATGAGATCAGTTTCCATTGCTTAAATACATATCATGAAGCAGCTACTCTAAAAATATTGTTAAGCTGTTACTTTTGACCTAATCTTTGATTTAACTATTTTTTAATAATGTTTTTACACTGGCATCTGTGTTATAATTTTAGGAAACATGATGAGTGTTACATAATCATAACCTCAAGGGAGTTCATCTTTCATGATTGCAATAAAATAAGAAACTTTATAAAAAGCATATGTCATATGATGTGAACAGAGCATGTAGTGATGCCACAATCTTATTTTCACAGATACTATGATTTCCTACAATAGTGACTCAGTAGAACTCAGCTTGCAAGTTAGATATTTTCACAGCTTTTTTTAGATGATGCTGCAATTGCTATACCAAGATGTAGATTTTTTGGAACAGCCTACCTGATAACAGCCTTCAAACAGATTGAAAAGACTAATATAATAGTGTGGGAGTAAGTAAGAAGATACTGGAAGGGATGGGAGTAATGCCACATGATTTCATAGTGCGGTGCTGTACAAGTAATGGTTTTCCCTTGAATTGAAAAAGAGCAATCAGAGGAAGAGGAACCAATATAAACAAACATAGATAAGAGGAAATGAGAGGTGTGAACTGTTCCCCAGCTTTGCTAGAAGATTAGATGACTTTAGGTAAACAAAGGATATAAAAATTTCACTAAATTTAACTAATTCTCCCTTGGAATGAGAAGATAAAGATTCTGGAAGAGCCTTTGATAAGTTTGTAAAGAAATCATTTGGGTTTTAGGAAGCATTGCAACAGGTGATGGGTAGTAGTTAAAGCAGCATTGTATGCAGTAGCAAGGATTTGAGCTGATGATGTAGGAGGTCACTTCAGGTCTTCTGTAGCTAATAATTGCAGTAAGTGCTATGGGGAAGTAGAAAGGTTTGTATACTAACTGAGTTGTTCAGCTTTCTGTATTATAAAGTGTTTTGCAAATCCTTTAAGAATGCTTGTTAAAATGGACCATTTGTGTGTCTGGATGAGCGGATTATAACACCTGTCCTGGTAAATATTTATCTATTTTAGATAAACCAGAACAATTACTTGTAGCTTGAAGTAGTAAGGCAACTGTGGGTCTGGATTCAGCCTTTTCTTCAAATGAAGTAGAAATATTTGAAGTTAAGTTTCTGTTAATGTAAACAAGAATTTAAAGAAATATCACCCAGCACATAAGCAGCAAGGCTGCTACTGCTACTATTTCCCTGGACCTAAGAAACAGTCTCTGACTAATGGGTTATAAAATGTTTTTGGAACTTGTTTATACCTGAAGTTGGAATAGATAGCTGTATACCTGATTTGACATTTCTTCCAGGACCAAGAAGTCAAAGCGAAAGATATGCATTTGATTTAGTACAGAGATATGTTTTTGATATAGCAGCAAATCAGAAACTTGACTTTCATGTTTCTATGCACAGCTTCAAATTGAACTTATTTTTAACCAGCACCTCTGAAAACACATCCTCAACACCCATTAGTGATGTGCAGTACAAAACATCACCCTTGATCCGCTGCTGCAAGCAGTTGGTGCCACATCACACCTTGCAGCTTGGTGAGACATCTGGGACACAGCTGTGCTACCTTTGCCTTGTATTTTCTTGTCCCTCTCCACTTCATTATGCTGTTGTAAAGCCAGACAGGATATCTTCCACCACAATTTCCAGGGAATTCCAAGATTCCCTTGTAAAAACTTACCCTAGACCAAAAGTTCCAGAGCAGAAGTGTACAAAAAAATGCTTTTCATTTCTGCTTGGAAAACCATTGGGCATAGGAATTCCTTTTTAAATTTGGGGGAAAAAAAATGCTATTTGTTTACTAATTCATATCTTGTAGAGGTAGTGATGTGTTTTTCCAAGCATACTTTGGCTGCATCCTATAAAGTTGCCTTATAATATGGAATAGATGCTGTACCTCAGGAGGGTGATATGATCTCTCTGCTTAGAATGAAGGTTCAGCAATGGGATTTGCCTGGATTAATCTGGACATGTAACAAACTGGACAGCTGTAGACGCACTAGAAGTTGTAAAACCTCTGTCTACTCCTGACTCTGTGACCCATGATCAGGGTGGAAGAGCCCAGTGTAAAAAAAATAAAGAATGTTATTTAACCTGACATCCAAACTTGCACAAGAACAATCAATTTTTCTGTGTCTTGATAGGAGTTGATTGACAAATAGGGAAACTTTTTTTTTTTTTTAAAGTTCTGAACCTGTAAATTGGCCATAATTGCAAGGCTTCACTTTCACTCATCTGAGATACAAAGCACAGGTGTTTCTTCCTGACCAGTATTAACACACTGCTATAGGTACTGGACAGATTTTTCAGTGTATTTTCAGTAAAGAAAGACATCTATTTCCTTGTATTTGAGACAATAGCCTAAATGATTAATTTGAGAAAAAAATGTTTGATGAAACTCTTCAGCATTGAGGTTTGTAATGTGTAAAAGGGAACATTTCTTCTAAGCAATCTATAGAAAGACAAGCTACAATAGGTACAATAGAACAAAATCAGAAATGCTTGTTGAAGAAAGATGAAGCTAAAGAAATTAAAGAGCTGTGGCTTGTGAAAGAATAGTAATTACGGTGCCTTAAAAATGGGCTGGTGTGGTTTAAAAGCACATTTTATTTGTAAATGCAAGATAATCTCATTAGTGGGGGGAGTACAGAAAGATCTGTAACATGCTTCCTAGCAATATTCAATTCTTTTCAGACTGAATCAAGAAATACCCCTGAGCAAAAACATGTAAGGCCAAATAAGAGACATGATTTTCAATTGTGAATTGAGATTAATTAAGAGTGTTAAAATTAAATTAATTAATTCAGTGTTAATTGTCTGCACTGTTATTATTTGCCATCACATCTCTCCATGAGCGTCCCCTTCAATGCACTTTGAGCACATGCATTATGCTAAGCCTATTAACACACACTGAGTAAAAATTGCTGTAAATCTGCATTAAGGTCAGTGTTGTACCTAACCTTTAAAACTCAGAAAACCTTGATCAAGTTTATCAGTCACATTTCCTAGAACAAAAGCAGACATTTTGGTATGGCCTACTACGTACCAAATAGACTAATTGTTTTTTGTATTCAGTATTCTAACTCTGAACATTTGCAGCTGAAACTGTTGGCACTGATATTATTCTGACCCTGCCTGACTGAATAATCTTTTCTCTTTGTCTCTTTGTAGTTGCCAACAATATAAATGACACTGCTCTTAATGATTACGAAATCTTGTTGCCTTAGGAGATACAGTGTGAATACAAGCTGAGCACAGCTTGAGCTACAAAATTCTCTAAGGAACTTTTAAGGTATTGTGATAAAAGCTGAAATTTAAGTTCCACTGCACCAGTAAGAGAAGTATTTTCTTTCCTGTAGGATATGGTTCCCATATTGCTAATATAGATTTAATTTACATGACCAAGCAATCCAACTGATTTGTCAGATATTTAAGGTTATGTGTGCTTAGGTATGTTACTATTTATCTCAAATGACAAACCTCACATGTTAATTTATATTAAATATGTTAATTTCATTAAACGAAATACTAATTTTATTTTGTGTTTCTTTCACAATTTTTAAATCTTTTATTCTTCCAAATTTCTAAATTCTTATGTGTAAAAGCCCAGAATAACAGCAACATGTAATATATGAAACACTGGTCCTAGGTTTTCCTTTATGTGTGTGAAACAATAAGAGTCTTACTTGTCTAGAGGATGAGTGTGAAAGTCTTACTTTGTGAATACCATTGAGATACGCACAGATCTAGTGCTACCATTCAGCTTGATAACACAGGAAAATTGGTGAGGCTGGATCCTAAGTGGTGCCAACGATAAAAGTTTAAGGGAGCTTTCAATTATGCAGTCTACTTTTTGCCTGTCTTCTCAGAGCATACATGGCATAAATGCGGTTGCTCATATGATCACTTAAAATCACCTAGGTTCAACTAGAGCTTCCAGCAAGAGGTGGCATTCTTTTCCCTGCTGTGAACCATCTGATTTGTGTTTTGAGAAAAAGAAAGAGAATGTGAAATAACTGGAACCCATAGAAGGAAAGGAGGGAGGAAAGAAGGAAGGAAGGAAGGGAACCAGTGTACAGAATTGCCAAGCTATAAGCCCAGTTATACTACTTTTTTGCTTTGCCTGCCTCTCCTGAGCTGTTGGAGCAGGTGTAGGTAAGTTGAAGAGATCGTGCTTGCCCGAGAGCCACACACGTCCCTCCCCATTGCCCACTGCCACTCTCCCTGTCCTTACCGAGCGCGATTCAGCCCAGCAATGTGAAGCCGGCCCCGCGCTGCTTCCCAAGCCACGCGGGGTTTTTTAACCCCTTGTTCTCCTGCCTCTTCACTCTGTTATGCACAGCCGAGGCAGCAGAGGGAGCTCAAAGATTTTGGTCATGGGCAAAAGGGACCCCGGCAGGCCGGGAGAGGGACGGACACTGCCCGGGGGCAGCTGCACCGACAGCCAAGGACAGGGCTCGATGCACTCGGCCTTCCTTAAAGCTGGTAGGTTGTATTCACATCCCACTATCAGCTGGTAGTATGAAATACAAGGTATCAGTGGCCAGGATTTATTTTGCACTTGTTGCTTACTTAACCTGTTCTGTTTACAGTTTGGGAGAAGAAGTATTTATCAAGAATTTAAAAGTCCTTTTTGAGTCTAAAACTTTGTTCTAGTGAGTTAAGACATAGGTACCTGAATTTTAAGAAATACAGTAAACTCAGTTGATAAAATAGTGAAAATTGAAGACATGCTGAACTGCAGTGAGTTGACTTTTGTTAAACCATACAGAAATTTAGTTTGTGAAATAATACAAGATTGTTTTCATTGTCAATTAAAGGTAAAAAGATTTTCATGTTTTTTAGAAGTTCACCGTCAGTGTTAGGGAGAAGAAAAGCTAATAAACCCCACAAGTTTTATCTAGACAAAAAAGTTTGTCCTTCTGCAAAGAACGATTTAAGTCTCCGAGAGGTAATCAGCAGCTAACAATAAATAGAAGTCTGTTTTGAACTATATGTTATTATTAACATTATTAACAGAACACAAGCATCAAAGGTTGTACTTGAATGACCAATTTTTTGAATGCATATAAACAAGAGAATGAAAAACCTTGTGGTTGTGACCAGGTTTGGTATTTTCTGTAATATATTACATTACCTGGAACTATTACTGACCAGGTCATTGTCTACCTTGACTGTTTCAATTTGCTTTTGAGGTAACACAGAGCAGAATATAGTTTCATTACAAAATAGAAATATTCTACTAACTTAACTGAGTTGCATTGAAAGGAAATGTTTATAATTCTCTGGTTTTGGAGAGAAAATATCCTTGAGATGTGAACTTGGTCATCCTCTTCCCAAACTCAGGACAATTTTTGAGTTAATAACTCCAGTTTTGTACATATCCTTTATACAGCAATCGAGTAGCTAAGTCCTTGCACTTCACTGACCTTGTGGTCTGTCTCCTCTTTTGGACCAGATTCACTCATCCAGACCTTAGGAAGTAGCTGTGGAACACTATTCTAATCATGTGGGTATTGCTTAATCCTCTGATGGAACCTGAATAAATCTCTCTGGATGCCCTGTCAATCTGTTTGGGATTTGCAATCTGGAAAGGCCCCCAAATACAAATTAAAGTAATTTTCTATCTGAAAAAAAAAATCTCCATCTCTCAGTAGCATCTACTACTATGTTCCAAGGCAGGTAAAGAACAGGCAGTTGTTAATACCACTTGGAGACAGGGGGCATAAATATTTGCCTATATGATTTTTTCTTAGTGGTTACACTAAGGTTGTTTGGGTTGGGTGGTTTTTTTTTGGTTGTTTTTTTTTTTTGTTTTTTTTTTTTTTTTTTAACTATACCAATTCAGTTCTGTCATTCCAAGTCATTCCTGACCCCTAAAATTGTTGGGATTTCAGAGTATTTTCTATATTTGGATCTTACAAACTCCCACAACTGTTCTGTTATCTCTCTGTATTTTAACCCTCTGTGCCCCAAAGTTATTATTTAACTGTTTTCAAAGAGGTATTTTTAACTTTCTTAAAAAAAAAAAAAAAGTGAAACACGTGTAGAGAGAAGGAATGCCAATATCTCCCCCAACTAAATTTTAGTGATTACTATCTGTACTCGAAGTTACTAGCGTATGTCTCACCTTTTGGTGAGATTATCATGGGATTTTCATAAATTCACAGTTCAATATCTAGTTTTACAACCTTTACACTCTGACCTCTTCTTATTTTGTTAAAATCGCATCTTTTTGTACTGTATCATCTGTCCTTTAGTAGACAAATTTTAAGTGTATGCACAAAAGCATGCAATCCACTTCTTTTTATTCCAAATCTTATATACCAGTTCAAAGTTTTACTCATTCTCTTATTTCAGCGCAGTAACTCTGTGGAAGAAGGACTTTTAAAATAAAGTATACGTATCTAAATGATGAAATTAAAAATATTATTAACAAAGTGTCTTAATGAATTAGCACTTTTGATGTTAGAAAGGTGAAACATTATAGAAACTAATGCCTATCTTATAATTATTTCATTGCCACTGTCAAATAAAACTTAGGGAGAAATGATAAAAAACCCCACTTCTACCCTTGTCTTTACTTTTACTTGTGAGTGATGGTATAATGAAATTTTTGTTAGAAAAAATCAGTTGCCAAATTAGGAATTCTCACTTTCCATTCTCAGAGGTGGATTTCATTCTTTGCTTAGCTCCAGATGAAAAGAAGACCTAGCTACCTTTAGAGCTCACGGAACATATTTAACTTGAACTTCAAAGATTGACTGAGTTAAAATATCTTACCATCGTTGTCTCTGCAATGGATCCAAAGCTGTTTATAAATATGTTGCATGTGACATTCACTGGAGGACCTGCAAAAGAGGAAAAAAAAACCCCACCAGTCCCTGTTCCATAATTATTGCTTATTGCTTGATTACGCAATATAAACCATTCAGGAACAATATTTACTGAATTTGGAAGAAATAATGCTACATTTACAACTAATTTAATGCACAATTAAATTGAATGATTTTTAATAATTTTCCTTTTGATTTTTCTCAAAGGGACACTACTTATCTGGCTAGCTTTAGCAATTAAAAAAACCCACAGCAACAAAGTTCAGTATAGACCTGCACACATGCTTCTATACAGAAAAAGAAAAAAAATCCAATATGAAATATATAGTAAAAATATTTTATGTGTATTTCAGTGAGAATGCATGTCACTTCTCACAACAGTTAGGGGGAAAAGTGACTTTTTTCACTCAAGGCACCTTCTACCTTCAATGTTATCTGTCATCTCTGGGAAAAGAAATGCATTATTGCTGCTCTTATCACTACTGCTTACAAGAAAGTAATTTAGATCCTATTCCCATTTCTCTTAAATTCACAAAATGTTTAAGAGTCCATTTATAACTGAATTCTTTGTTACCACGGGTCCTCAGTCAATTGTTGTTTTGTCTTATCTTGCATTTTGAAGTATCAGTAGTGGCAGAGCAGTCATTATGATAACTGAACAATGAATTGCCTCTTCATGGAAAAGGGTTTAAATTATTTTCTAGAACTCTCTTTAAAAATGTCATTTTGGAAAAGCATGCTAATTTTTCCATTATTCCTTATCAGTTTCATTCTGTGTCCAATACAAAGAAGGTTTTTCCATCTCAAGTTTTTTTTGTTACCTTCCTACAACTCAATATTCTTATATCAATAAACCAGTTAATCATTGGAGAACCTGGACTCTTTTTGTAGTTGTAAGCCGCCTAATGATGAGAAATCTGTATCTGGAATATGAAGACTGGTCTTGTAAACCTTTATGTAGTATCTCTTTTTTAGTATCACTGAAGAAAGAAACTGCTCTGCCACTACTGGTGGTTTGCAACTAGCAAAATCTAACATGATCAATAAATTTCACATTAAATACTTGAAGAATCAGAATGTCCATTAAAAATTCTGCCAGTATGACAGAACTTGGAGCATTCAGCTATCTTTCCTGACAGCAAAAATTGTTTTGTACAGCAGTTCCAATAAAACAATTCTATGCATACTTCAGTCTTTTCAATATGCAAGACTACACCTATGGAGCAGAATTCTCAGGTAAGGAGGTAGCATTTGCAGTCCCTTTGGAATGCAGTTAATTATTTAGAGTTGTTGAGTATGTCCAGTACTTCTGAGAATTCAATGAAAGCTTTACATGCTAAACTCCTGAAAAGGATCAAGGGAAAAAAGAAAAGCAGGGACAATGAATGAAGGCAGAATACACTAAAAACTGTCAGGGAGAAAATTGTACTTCTTGCCCATGTTAGTCATTTGTTTGCAAGGCAGCTTGTCTTTCCAACACTTCCATGTTGTAGTATCTGCCATCCTTTCAAATTTGATGTGACACTATCTTGTTTAAAATAGGAGTATACTTTAAAATATGAGTTTGCTTTATCAACATATTTACTTTTATTAAGAAAAAGCTCTAAATCACTATAGTGCTGATGCCTAATTTCAAATTACAATAAAATAGTTCACAGCTAGTTAAAAGGAGCACAAAGTAGAAGCTAAAAGTAGCCTGCAAATGTTTAGAGTTAACTCAAAGACACTGTGCTGAGAGTAAAATGAACTTCCTAAAACATGGTCAAAAAGTATCACGAAGGAGAAGCTGCAAAAGCTGGAAGTCATAGTCGAACACAGGAATTGAGGCAAGTTGAATGGAGATTAAAGAGAGGTAGAAAAGAAATAGAACTAAAACTCACAAGAGACAGAAAAGCTAACAATGATCGCTATCTACAAGGCATAAAAAATAGAATCCTGCCAAGATCTGAAAGCTGAAAGAAGATGATTAAGGTATAAAAGTATCCATGGAAGTGAAGAAGGTCAGAGCAGAAAAACCAAATTAAGTCTTTGTAGCAGCATTTGTCTCCAATTGCCAGCTGTGTCAAACACTACAGCCATTCTTCTGGAATTTTGTATGAGGACTGTAGAAGACATTTCAGACCAAGTGAACAGGAACAAACTGACCAGCTGAGGTGATATAAATCCAGACATTATAAAAATCTGTGCAGAATTGTGGGAACACAATTCACTGTGAGTCAGCTATCACCTCTGTCAGTTTTGTAATCAGCAGAAATATGTACCATGTCCAGCAAGTATAACTTGAATTAAAAACAACACCCAGGTTTCAGGTATAATGGTGGGGGACGTGAACATGAACTTTATCCCTGCAAACCTTACCTCTGCACCAGCCAAACTGGTAGAAATAATTAACTATAATTAAGAGATACAAATTAATATTATATATAAATACATTACATAGATTAATACATTTATTTATTAGGGAGAAAGATGTCAAAAAGTCAAAAAGGATCAAAAATTCTACGAAAAGCCACCACACAAAACCACCTTAAGTAGAAGAGAACCCTTCATACTGGAAAAGATATACAATAGGCAGTAATCTGTAAATATATACATTTTAAAAGATCAAAAGAAAGTAATACTTTTCTATGTTTTAGTATGTTTCATGGCAGTAAAATTAGTAAAACAATCAACAAATTTAAAGCAAACAAAAAGCTATACTTTTTAATATTCCAAAACACAAAGGTTTTATTGCCAGAATATAATGTAAAGACCAAAAATATAAACAGCTTCCAGAAGGGATCAGGAGAACATATGTAACTAATTTTTTTTTTTCCAATTAAGCTTCTAAACTAATGATTACTGAAAAATCTTTGCCAATAGCAGGGCAAATAACCCTTTCCATTTTCCTATGTAAATGCCCAAATTTTTACTTTAAATTTTTTACACCTACTTTGCATAATTGTATTCAAATTTGAATGGCAATGAAGTATTTTCCATATTTGCAGGAATGGATATTGTCTGCAATGTGGACACTAAGAGAAACACATTGCTATAGGTTTGATGTGACATAAAGAAAATTGCATCTGGAACAAAGCTTTAACAAAGATTCTCAATTTCCTGTTGTATTCCATAGCTGAATAAATACCATGTCTTCTCTATTATATTTTTTGGAAAAGAACTTATATGCAATATTCCATATTCAAAAGCAGAGCACATAGACAAAATACATAATTTTTTCTTCTTGACCAAGATTAATTATGAATAAAATTGGCCATTAAAAATCTTGTCTGCATAGGAATTTTAGTGGAACAAAAAATGATATAAAATTAATGTCTGAGTTAGTAATACTTATTCTCTTTCTTTAAAGCTACCAGTTTAAAACCTCAAAAAGGCATTAAGCCCCAGCACTTGGAGGAGTAATAAAACTAACCAAAAAGTGGCAAAGTCACTTAAGGAGATACTTATTCTTAGTGGTAGGTCTGAATCATTCTGGGCAGATCTGTTCAAAATGCATAGCTGTCCAGAAGATTTAGAATGTGCACTTTTTGAAAAGGAACAACGTCAAATTAGGTTTTGTCTCTTTAAGTTTCAATAGTTACAAAACAAGGCTCTAAATCCTTTGAATTATCTTTCAAGAAGTACTGCATTTAATTTTGTAACCTCTAAACCATCTGCCTATTCTTCATTGTTGCCTCATCAGAAGATTGTGATTGGATTCTGTCCATGACAAACTGTAAAATCCAATCCCCAAATCATACAGAGATGTGCTTGAAATTCCAGTGCACATTTATAATTTCCTGAGAAATATCAGCATCATTAAATATCTTAAAAAGAGCAAAGCATTTCCAGCTGCAGTAAATCCTGGTAATAAGTTTATATATACACAACCGTTTATGGTTTGCTGATGAGGAAGTAATCTGACAAATCTCTTACATGGTCCTTATGAATCAGACTGGGCAAGTTCTGGTAAAACCAGCACATAGCAGTGGCTTTAGAGTCAAAACCACTTAAGTTTCTGGAACTTGAAGATGTCAAAAAATTTCTTGCTGAATAAGAGTTAAGATGGAAAGCCAGTGACAGATGACTTGGAGGAGAAAGCACTGCCAGCTTGAAGGAAAATTTTTGTAGTAAACATGGAGTAAAGCCTTATAGTGAGGTGTTTGAGCTAAGAGAATATCTTGGACTCAAGAAGACAGGCATAGGAGAAAGGAACTAAGGCAAAGTAAGAATAATGTAATTTTTAATGACAATACATTTATTATTTCAAAACTTTATTTATATTCTGGTCAATTTAAAGACTGGTACCTTGTCTAAAGATTCAGTAATAGAGTTAAATATGGTTCCACTATAACACTGGAACTCCTTGTTTTCAAAAAAAAGAATAGTCAAATTTACCTAAACTTCCCAGACTATGAAAATTAGAATGGATGGTGTTTTTCTGTATGATATTTTGCATATTCACATAAAAATTTGTACTCCTTCATTAAATACTGCAATGTGCCTGAGTCTGGATAATATGCTAAGACCCTCAAGAGATGTAGTAATTC
The DNA here is from genome assembly GCA_013397195.1 of Hylia prasina. Classification (NCBI taxonomy): domain Eukaryota; kingdom Metazoa; phylum Chordata; class Aves; order Passeriformes; family Sylviidae; genus Hylia; species Hylia prasina. Next base: position 195,337 of record VYXD01010221.1, read on the forward strand.
TATTTGCAAACTTTACTGTTTCAGTCTTTGAATCTGTTTTGTTTTAATTGAATCTCCTTTGGGCTAAGTGCATAATAGGCACATGCCAAGAAAAAATTCCATGTATTGAGAACTTGTAATTTCAGTGGGGAACAGGGAAAAGAACAAGAAGAAAGATGGTCCTTTTAGCATTTTAAGACACAAATGGGGCCCAGGAGTGAGGAATATAATTTGGTGGTAGATTTGGCAACTGAGATAAGCTGTCTTGAGTTTGATGGCCAATGTCATTTACACACTTTAAAACCAGACAGATATGAAGATTTGCCCAATCTTTCACAGAACTTGCTTTCCATAGTGTTTCATGCTATGGCAATCCAAGGTGGGAATGTGAATCCATCAGTAAGCAATTCAGGAAAGGGAAGAAAGTAACAAACCATATTAGAAAACTCAAATCTAAGAATAAGGTATATTTATGAAGCCTGCGGCTGTGAAAGTGGCAGGTGTAGTGTGTATTGCTACTGAAATGAGCTGCCATACATACAAAAGAAAGGCAAAAGAAGGGACTTATTTTTTTTTAGTGAATGTACTTCTTAGTTTTCATATTTGTTTCAGAAATTGTGTTTTTGTAAGCAGTAATACTACATACTGAAAACCTGAAAGTTTAGGTTTGAAATTACCTTTGAAATTTGGCCTGATCCTCGCATCATAGCCTGACATCCTACCCATTAGCTTATCCAGGAAATCGGATGGCGACATTGGCATGCTACGAGATCTTGCACTGTCTGTTTCCTTTGTGGCTACCAAGCTAACAGCAAGGAAAAACAAACAAAGAAACAAACAAAAATTTGTTATAAGTTTTGTTAGCAAAACTTTGATTTTATTTAGTCAATCATAGTTACATTTTTGTAGGAACAGGAAAACAGGAAAGCTAAGACAGATTTTCAAGCTAGTTAATGCTTCAAAAATAGTAGTAGCAAATTGAAACAGTTATTTTAATACAGTCATTTAACAGTCATTAATACATAAGTTTTATTCTGCTATGCTGCACAGTTATAGGTTACTTCTTCCCCAGAACTTCTGAAGATTAGTAACACTTTCAGTCAGCAGTAATCAATATAATTATCACAGAGTTAAATACCATCATCTACAAAAGTAGCTGTGTATGTGAAATGTAATATTTTGGAATCTGTTCTGAGGTAGATGTGCTGTGATGGAAGGCTGGATCAGAAACAACAATAAAAAAGTACTAAGAATCTTGATTAGAACAGTACTTCTGTCACCAGTTTTTGGTTTGTGTTGATAGGTAACCATAATAAAACAGATCAGTCTCTTGGCAGGTGGTATTTTTTAACATTGTCTCAGAGTTTCATTTTCTGTTAAAACAAAAATGACTGCTACAGTGGGTAAAAAAAAAAAAAAATTCCAACAAACCCCTAACAACTTACTGAAGAAACTATTTGGGATAAACTTTTCTTCTCAGGGCCACATGACAATGCCACCTCCTGTAGCTTCTTCTTCATATGGATGCAAAACTCCCACTGACATTCTAAAGTGTGTTCTGCACATGCTAAGAGAGCAGACTAGTGGCACTGTGATCAGCCATGGGACCCAAAGGAGAAGTCTTTGTTTTATGGAACAGCTCTTGAGTGTTGTCTAACACACTGCAAAAATAAAATAGTCAGAAAATACATAAATTTTGAGTAACATTGTGATACACAGTGCAGTTGAAACCATTTGTGGCTTTTAGAGTCTAAAAAATGGTAAAGAGCTTTGCATATTTGTGCTGAATTAAAGTCAAAAATCTGTTACAGAAGGACTTAAATCTCTTTTACTTACCCAATTCTTTGTCTCTGTATCAATTCACTCTTTTAGGACTACTTAAATATGCTTTTGTTTAGATGTAAACACAGGGAATAATGTAAAGCCTTTAGGAATTTTCTGGGACATAAAAAAGTTTAAACTTTTCTTCTTAGCATGCTAAACTTTGCTTCTTAGCAATGGATGGAATATCAAAATTGAAAAATTCCATATAGGTATGTATGTATGCAGAGGCCATGTGGAGCTCAGACTAAGAATGTAATTTCTTTCTTTACAAGACCCTTTTATTCAGGATGTTAAAAGTTACAGTTTTATAGAAACTTCCATTTAGAAGGTCTGCTAAAATTTTTGTCTTCAAGTTTGAAATTTGGATTTATTATCTTAAATAAAAAAAGGTTTCATATTAGTCCTTGAGAGTTACAAATTTGGGTACACATAGAATATGAACATAGAAGCCTCTAGAATGCTATGCTTTGCTCATATTTTAATTAAAATGGCAATTAAGTCTCTCAGTCGTAATATTAAATTAGAAAGTTAAATTTTATCCTTGAGTTTATTTGCTTAGCTAGTGTTTATTCTATTCTATGTGTAAATTGATGTGTATATTCTAAACTGTTCATCAATGTTAAATTGTTGGGTATTTCTAATTTGTTTTGAATATTTTGGTGTCTCTCACTAAAAAATGCTCCTTTACTCTCCTTCAGTAGCTAGCCTAATTCCTTATTTCTTCCCATAGCCACAGAATGTATTTCCGTTTTTGAGAAAGTAAGTATTCAACATATTCTTTTTATAGATCAGTTTGAAATTATCCTATTGCCATAATTTTCATTATCAATCATTCTGAATGACTCTGATTCATCACATTATTAACTTGTAGTGATTAATGTTTCTATAAAACATCACTAATGTCTATAAAGCAAATAAAATACAAGAGTCAGATTACCCTTTGTTGGGTATTATCCACTTGGAAGGCAGGAAAATTGAATTACTGACTGTATATACTTAGTGTATACACTTAAACACTTAGATTTCTTTCTAGTAGTCTTCTATAAGGAATTTCTGTTTCTATTCTGTAGGTATATAAAATTTCTATACTACAGGATATACAATCCTATATTTTTATTCTTAATATACATAAATTATCCAGAACACAAATATAGAAAGGCCCATTATTAGCTTGAATATAATTTTCTGGAAAGGAAGAATTTGTTTCTTTGCTTTTTTTACTTCACTGAACTTTTTGTAAATCTTTCCTTGTTGTATTTGTAGTTCTTGCTATGCCATGGAATAAAGCACTTTGAAATAAAGGTAACTAATTCTGACTGGGAAAAATAGTAATTGCTGTGACTATGGATTTTCCCAGTGACATTTGCCATTTCAAATTTATTCACATTTTCATATGATAGCATCATTAATATTTGCTTTCATTAATCAATTTTAAGTCTCAGAATATCTTGAATAATTTAGTGCCTGCTTATGAAAAGAATACATTCAGCATAATTAATACCTCTTGTATAAACAAAAGTGAACTGTAATTTGTAGCTACATATTTCTTCATGGAATGTTTTCCCTTTTACTAAGCTTGGGATGTAATGAGTAAAGGCTGGCTGGGTTCTGCAGAATTCTGCCCTTTTGATTTAACTTTTATTGAAAATATGCATTTCAAGAATACTGTTGCACAAATAAAACTTTCATCAATCAAAGCTGACATGTGGAATACTTGTCTAGTTAAAAAGGAACTAGACTTGATGATGTAGTAAAACCCGAGTAAAACAGGGGATTTTAGAAAGGGACTTTTTGTTTCCAGATTAATTAAAAAATTTACTCTGCATGGTAAGGGCTCCTCAGTTTTATTGCACACTGTCTCTGAAAGCTAGGCCTCTGGCTGAGGGGTTAGAGGAGGCTATACTCCTTTCATGAACTAAGAATTGAGCTTCTTTTAGGGTTAATAATGCACATAGCTTTGTCCTTGAGACACAACTATTGCATAAGTCCAAGAATGGCTTTGCGTGCCTCCAGAGGGAATTCATTCTGACCTGTCACAGTTCTTTAAAGTTTGTACATGCATTTTCTACCAGGCAAGATTATAAGAATTTAGTATCAGCAAGGTACGATGGACTTGTGTTTAGTATAAAGTCATGATGTGACTTTTAATTTCTGAGAAAGCAAGCTGTACCCTTTTTTGAGAGGTAGAAGCTTCCCATTGCTGAAGTCTTTTGTTGGAGGCAGATTATAACCTCACAGTCTTCTGGTCTGTTCATATTTTATGGGCAAAAGTTACCAACAAGAATGCTCTCCCTGGCAGTGATTCTGAGTTGTCATGTGAGCTATTGGCAAGTATTACTAACAGTTATAAGGATTTATACCATTTTCCAATTTCAGACTTAGAACAGTACTTGACTTCAATTTCCTGGATGTATCCTGAACATTTTAAAATGTAAATGAAGCCTTCAGAAGCAATTGAAGAGAAATTTGATAGCCGAAGTTGTGTACAAGAATGAAGAAAAAAATTGAAAATGTCAAAAGATGCATTCAAAAATGATTTTTGACCAGACAAATTTACACCATCAAAACTTAGGGTAAGAATTTTTTTTCAAATAAGCTGTCACACAAAACAAGATAATCAGAAAATTAGAATCAAAAGGACTATAATTACGCCTGTCTCTGGTCTATTCTGTCCATTAACTTATTTTTTTACCTAAAATCTGAGGACAGATGAGCTTTGAATAAATGCCTTGAAGCCTGTCAAGTTGGATTTTCAATCATTGAGATAGGAAACTATCCTAAATCACAGGTGTTTTACCTTCAAAAAGTCATATTTGAATCAGAAACTGTTAGGTCAAGCTGAAGATATTTCAAGAGGAATATGAATGTTAGACAGTAAGAAGTGGCCTGACACTGACAAGATGCAGCTTCTCTAGATCACCTACCACATCCTAAATTTCAGGAAAAAAGCTACTTGTAAGAATGGTGTTCAGCAATGGCATCTATAATCTGGAAAGAAAAAGCAAAACAGTTGATGGTTTAAAACTAAGAAATGCAAAGAAAATTGACAGAGATGTAAATTCTGATGATGTGAAGAGAACAATCTCTTTCCTAAAGTCAGCCCATTTTAAGTAGAAGAGTTTAAAACAATTAGAGGAAGTATGAACTGGGAACGTGGGCAGAGCTGGAGAAAGCAGTGAAGAAGGACTCAGAACTCCTCAAACAACTCAGCACTGTTGTGGTAAAGTTCTCACTGCACTACTGTGTTATCCAGTGGGGTGGAAAGATTGAAAGTGGGAGTAGAAGCATGAAGGTCACTTATTATTTTATACGATATTAATGAGACCAGTTCTGGGATGTTGCATCAAATTCTGTGTCTGAGTTTTAAAAGGACATTAAAGCATGTGGAAAGGTGCTGAACAAAGCCACTAAACTATGACCTGAGAGTTAGGGAAATTTGCTGCAAGTAAGAGACTTTAGGAACTTAATCTGCTTAGTTTATTAAAAAAGAAGAATGAGGAAAAAAAAAAGCTTAATTGAAGTGTATAAATATCTCAAAGCAGCAGAAAATGCTGGACATTTATCTAATGTCCATAACTAAGAAAAGCAGAAGAAAAACCAATGAAAGATAGACAAATTCAAATGGGAATTTGGACACACAGTTTAATAATAACTTAAAAGAAGATCAAATCATACCAACCAAGACAATACAGCTTTCTGGAAGAAACAATTTAATAAAATATAAGTTATTGTTCTTCATATATGCCTAGCTTGGTGAAAAGGAATGAATTCTGATATATAGAAAAGCAGGCTAAATGCAGATTAAACATTACAAATCTCATGCAGAAATACTCAGACTTTCAAAAGGCACTTGATTGATTTGAGGAGCTTAAGGAAGGGAAGCAATGGGCATAGCTCCAAGTGTGAAATGATCTCAGGGTCCTTCCTCACAGGGGTTGGGTTGCAGGCTTGCAGTTGCTGTAATGAGGTTTGCAAGTTACAGCTGTAATGTTGGCTCATCTTGCTCAGTTCCTTTCACAGCTGGGTATTTGACTTACTAAGCAGTTGTATGAGCATCAGCTCCTTGCACAGTAGGGACTTAAGCTCCAGAATGGAAAGTGCACTTGAGCTGCCCATAAACTAGAAGCAGCTTAAAAAATCAGAGGTTGACCACAACTAGGAAAAAGGTAAATGTTCTATGACATGCACCTGCAAAGAATAAAGAATTGTAAGCTCAACTATAACATTGTCATGAAAGCAAATGGATGTGAAGTAGCCAGGAATAAATTTAGATCAAAATTAAAAGACTTTCAACCACTGAAACACTTCAGGAATAGTTTGACATTTTGAGCTGAGATAGGTAGCCCTGTGTGTTTCAAGAGGGAGCTAGGTTTTAGAATGTGTGACTATGATTGCAGGTGATGGGACTCAGCTCTTTTTTAATCCTCTGCTGAGAATACGTTTACATTGTTATTGATTCTTCTATTTTCTTAAATGATTGCTGCTGCTAGAAAAATCTGAAAAAAATATAGCTGACAAAGCTGTATAGCCAGAGCATCAAAATCTACAGAATTTAAATGGGAGATCTCATCTGTCAAGTGGCAATTTATTTACCAAGATAAAGCATGGGTCATGAATCTATGCTCCTGAAATGTCTACTTAAAGTGGGCATGTCTGTGAGAGAGCATCTTTCTCTTACCTTCCTCCAAAAGAAAATTATTGAGAAAAACTCTTTAAAGGGAATTTACAATCTCCACAAATGTTTCCTTCTCTAAAACATTTAAGGCTGCAAAAATCAGATTGCTTTCCCATGTCTTCTTTTTTTTTTTTTTTTTGAAGAACTACTGTTTTCTACATGTAAGTTGTCTCCATCTATCCCAACCTCCTGCACCTTTTTACCAAAGCACAAACGGAGGAAAGAAACATTACATACGTTACACATGAAAGTGCTTTATATAAACTTTATTTTAAAGCTGTATTTTCAAAGGTAATTTTAGGCCCACTACCTTTGAGACTTATGTTTGTACTGCAGAAAGTGCTGGTTTTTAGTAATTTCCCTCATTTAAACATTCATCTTCAAGGTGTACTATTAAAAAATTCATTTCAGTGTGTGGTTTTCGCCTTGAAAAAATATACATTTGTTTGAAAATATTGAAGGAAAAAAGCAATGGACTACCATCAGCATTTCTATAAAAATATTGTATCACTCCAGAAGGGCTTAATAAAAACAATATAGACAAAAGGGAAGGAAGAAATTACATCTTACACCATTTGCTGAGTCTTCTTGTTTTGTTGCTGCTACAGGGAGGTTGTAGAGATAAAGAAAGAATATGGTGTGCTGTAATTATACCTTCAACTGGAAACTTCCTAGACAGATGTTTCCAAGTCTAATTTAGGAAAATCCGTTCATTTATCCAAATAAGCCTGAGAGTAGTCTCCAGAGTCTCACAGACTTACTTTTGAACACAACTGATACAAATTATCTTTGAATTATATGGCAAGTTCATTTTCTCCCTTCCATAGGTAAATTACTGACACATCTTTTTTCTTGAAAATCTTATATTAACATCAAGTTACTGTCACATTTTTCTTGGGGATTCTTTTCATCTGATCATAAATTACTAATTTTGTCTCAAATACAACACATTATAGTCATTCAGAGAGGTAGAATGTTTGCATTTCATCTTAAAATGCATACTACAGTGCTGCTACACACATTGTGATGGTCCAGTAGGTCTTTCATTTCATTATTTAACTTATTCTCTCAGACAGCAAGTGTGGCCAAATCCCTGGAGCAATTGGATGTTGTGTTTGTGGTCCATTCTACACAGCTGATGTTTGAATGTTTTTAATGCACTTCATGTTAAAATACTTCCCAGAGAAGCTCAAAGAAATTAATTGTGCCCTTAGAAGGAAAGCAATATGCAACCAATATGCTTTTAATTCCGTCTCCCATACATTACTACACAAAAGCATTTCAGTAAACTAGTCTAGTGGGACTTATTCACTGGTTCATCAGCAATGGTTAGGTGAATTAATCTCATGACTAGTCTCCCCCACTCCATAGCTGTAAGCAATGGTGATAGAATGTCAGCTTTTAAAACAAAATAATCACGTAACCAAAATAACCAGTGTAACCATGTAATTAAAGAGGTCTGCTAGGAAGGAAATGATCCTCTAATTGATGGGGTTGGATCATCAGATGGTGTCTTGCATTTTGAAAATTTTAGCAATAAGGTCTTGTGATAAAGAAAGCATTCAAACCCGCTTCTGAGTGATATAGACCTCCATTTGGTAGAATTAATGAGGAAAGCAACCTTTAATTTGATGGTCAGAAGCATACGATGGCTTTTTTTATAATGGTAATGTCTGTAACTATCTGATCTACTAATTAAGTAGGTAAAAGAGTAACAAGATCAGAGTTTATAGTAAGCAGAATTTGAGTGCAATAGTCAATACGTACATAAACCTGACAAAAATACCTTTTTGAGAGTAGAATGTTCCAGCATGTGACAGCTTAAAATAAAAAACAAGAACAATAACAAGAATGACTACTGAAGGCCTCAAAACCATCCAAACTTAGAGGTTTTTCTTGTTTTTACAAATCTCTTGCTCTTGTTTTCCTGTTCTTTTTAGAAAGACAAAAACTGCCTTCAATTTTACACCAACAAATATAATCCATTAATGTAAAGAATAAACAATACTAATTTGATTTTTTGGGGATAAGGTTTTTCCAAATTTTTGCACAATTCATCACTAAAATGCATTTCGTCAGTTAAGTGGCATGACACAGATATTCTTTTGAAGTGTGATGTGTTTAAACTGGCTAACTATGATAGCTGTGTCAGAAGAGAAATCCAAGTCTCTGTTTTTTACTGCAATAAAGAATTTAAATTTGATAACCTTGAAGATTAGCAAATATTGTTGAATGGGAGTTCAGAAGACAGGATAATTTTTTTAAAGTAATTATTTTTAAAATTTTGATTAAATTTAAAACCAATCTCTTTCCTGAAAATTAAAATGCTTCATAAAAAATAAAAGACAAACAGACTTTTATGATTGGAGGCCATTAATTAGCAATATTTATTTATGAAAATCCATGGCCATTCTGGAAACCCAGGAGTTATGTCAGGGGGTCATAGCTGCATGGACCCAGTACTGAAAGTGACATATAAAATCATCTGTCACTGCTCTTCCCTTCTAGCTCACACAGAGATACTTTCTTCTGAAAACAAAACAAAACACAAAATTCATCTCCTCTGAATTATCCTTGGAAGACAGGCTCTTTACATTATCTGTATTGTGAACTCAGGGCAACTGAACTCCTACTTTAGATGCCTGAATGAGACAACATTACCTTCTACTGTTCAAGGTTAATACAAGGAGATAATTTCCTTCCAACTCCTTTGTATTCCCTTATGAAAATAACTCTATTTGAATAATGATTTATTGGTGAATAAATTAATTTCATTCTGAGGGACAAAAAAAGTTTCCAGTGGTGAAAGGATAGAGGAGGAGGGTGGCATATAATAAAGCCAAAGATAGTAAAATGATGGAGAAAGAATTAAGTTTGCAATGTGTTAACAAAGACTGAGATTGTAGGTGCTTTTCATTTTATTTCTGCTAAAACTGACAATAATGTGTTTCTTGCTAATTAAAGATGCAATCTCTTACTTGTTGTAGGTCATAAAATTGACAGTTTCTAGTGCAAAGAAAATGCAGATTTTTCATATCCTGCAATGTTTTAGATAATAATAATTTTATGAGAACAAACACAGAATTCTTAACTCATGTTTGGCAATGTCGTATCAACTAAGAGGAGAAGAAGCATTTTATCACCAAGACTTTAAAAAGGTATTTTCTAATCAAAACCCTCAAGAAAAGAATGGGTTTAGGTTTTGACAACTTTAATTTTTAATTAAAAATAGATCTTCTTCAAATTCAATTAACTTTGTTTTGATTTGGTTTGGGATTTTTGCTAGATTATACTTAGCTAAAAGGAAAGGAATATGTTTTGAAATGTTACAGAATATGTAAACCTGTAAATCTTTATAGTAGTCTGACCTTGCATTATTCTCTCATTATAAAGAGTAATTTGTGTATTCACTAAATAATGCAGAAAAGTTATTGGCATAATGGATAGATTGCAAAATGACCAAGTAAAATAATTTCTTGAATACTCTATGTTATTACACCGGATATTCTTCTATAAAACTGTGAGGGTTGAATAATTACATTTATTGTCATGGTTAATGCATGATTCCCCTAACCAACTAAACTTGCACAGGAACTGACTGGTGTCTTTCACCACCATCATGAATGGTAATGCAGCTGATGACAATGAGGCAACACAAGACTGAAACGCAAATTAATGCAAATGAGACTTTTGACTGTGAACTGTTGTTTCTCAAGGCAATTCTTTCTAGATCTAGGAAGAACCTGTGAATTCTGCAAGCAGAATTCTACAGATTTCAGCTGCTTTGTTGGTTCTGTATTTAGACTACATCTCAAAATGTCCTTTAAATTGTAGAGAGGTGTATCACTGAATTTCTTAGTTCTAATGGATTTTTTTTACTATTGTGGGAGTGCCCCATCAGCTTTGCATTTATTAGGTTGCTGTACTCTCAATAGTATAAACAGAAACAATGTCTTCTGAAGTGTACATCTGTTGAAGAGATGTCTTTCTTGCAATCATAATTAATGGCCAATTAGAATGTCATATGTATTCTGTTCCTTCTTTATCTTATTTTGTTTTAAAAATCCACTTTTATGAGTTATAAACCCTAACCAAAACTGAAAATGGGTTCTTTGATGTGTTTCTTCTTAATTTTTATTATGCATAAAAATCTTCTCAGAAAATCTTGCATTAGAATAAAATGATTAAGGTTTATCAAAACTAGGTAAAAAATTGATTTTTAATTAAAACTTCAAATTTGTGAAGGCTGAACCACAATTCAATGAAACACTATTCTGTTTGCCTTAGGGAAGCTCTGCTTGTATCAGGCCTGTATCTTAAATGAGCATGTGAGATGGCTGTTAGAAGATTTTATTTTTTCTCTAAAATAAGTTTGATAAAAGTTCTTGTGGAGAAAAGCTGAATATAGCCTGAAAAGTCAGTATATAAAGTATTTTTCCCAAAATTCTTCTCATTAAGTTGTTTATTTTGATTAGCCATCTATAGTGTTATTTGTAATAATTTAGAATTTTCAAATAAGACAAAATATTTCTAGTTGAAAAAATACTGTTCTCATGAAATGGAATTTTAAGGAAAGATATATTTTTTCAATTATTTTTATGAAACGCTGGCAGGCTTTGGTGGAATATTGTTCAGTGTCCTTTCTATTTTGTCCGTAATGATCAATTTTCCAATGTCAATGGAAACTGGAGTCTCAGGTTCTAATTTTCAAAGACTCTGAACATCTTCCCCAAAGAATTAGCAGAGATTTTTCCTGCTTTCTGCAACTTAAACTTCTTTTTATGCATTGAAAAGTGAGAAAATCTTTTCAGAGCTTTACAATTTTTTGTGAGACAGGAATGGTGATGTTCAGTCAGCCATGTTAATTTACATGAGATGTGTGGCTTAAGTAATTTTTTCCTTTTTATTAATTCTATCCAAGATCAAAACACTGTAATAAATCAGTATAAGACTTTCTTTAACAAAAACAGAGTTGAGCTTTAGGGTGATGATGAGAGTGACAGAATTCATGCCACATAATGACAGAACCCAGTATTCCTAATGCATGCACTGAAGCATGTTCCTTACGGAATAAGTCAGAGAAAATAATGTGAAGGTTAAAAAAACAGTGCTGCTAGCCTTTTGTGCTTCCTCCAAAATTATCCAGATCCACTACACACATTCTCTTTCACATACAGAAAGTGGTGTTTAAACTTCCCTTCAGACAAAAAAACAGTCTTTGCTTTTCTAGTCTTCATTATGGCAGCATCCCCTTTCATTATCATCCATGAACTTTGTGTAAAGAACTCCTACTAAGCTGAGGGAAGGAAGGGTCATGACCTGAGCTGATCCCCCAATGCCCTCACAAATCCTCCACCAGATGAGCAAGGGGTCCAGGTGGAGCACCCTCTCCCCTTCCAGGGATCACCATGAAACCATTGAGGACACTGCCTGCTTCCCAAACAGTGTTAAAGGCTTTATTATGTGCAAGACCTGTTTTCTCCTGAAGCAGTTATCCCTGCTGAAAATGAACAAAAAGAGCATTCTGATAACCATTATTTAGGGAATCTGAACCTTTGTGAGCCTTTGCACTCACATTTTAATTACAGATGAAAATTTGAGCACTCTTGGATCCAAAGATATGTGTAGAGAAACAACAGAAATAGGCAGAGATAGAGATATTCTGAGAACTCATTTGCAGAGTTTTAGAATTTGGGGAAAAGTTTTGAAGATAAAAGGTAAATTTTTAACACATATATGGAGAAACTTACAAATAGTATTTTTAATTCCAGTTCCCTGCTGTATTGTACTTTTTGTTCTCATAGATTACTGTCTCAAGTGGGAACATTTCATATTCATTTTGTGTTGTAAAAACTTGCAATATTATGTTCAAAACAGTTGACTATCAATTTTTAGTGTATGAGAACTGAGGGAAACTTCAAGATATTTTATTCTACTTTAACTCTTGGAAATCAAAAGTTTAAGCAAACTGATAAATCTGGTCCTTAAAAACAAAAAAAGAAAAAAAGAAAAAACCAAACCAAAACAAAACAAAAAAAAACCCCAAACCAAAACAAAAAAAGACTATCCAGAAAGAATTCTTTCTGGCAGAATAAAGCAATGAAAAAACCCACTATGGATGTTTTTAAAAAAAGTTGTTTAGGGGATGGATTCCAGATATGATGCTGAAATCTGCCCACTTTGAATTTAGTTTTAATACAGCCGAGTCAGAGGTAATGGATCTGACCCAACAGCATCAGGGAATACATCCCACAAATACACATCCCTTCACAAAAGTTCCCTACATGTGCTTAGGCACAGAACTGATGTTTATCCTAGAACACAGGAGTTAGGCACAACTTCCCTGTGTGAAGTCAGTGCTTTAGTCAAGATTGATTTCAAGGGGTTTATTTTTGCCAGCAATTCACCACTTGTGATGTTTATTTTGTCTAGCCACTCTTAGCCAGCACATGTATTGCTCACAAACTTGGAAGTTTAGTTGGTCCCTGAAGATTGAGATGTATTAGCCCACATAGCCCAGACTCTCCTGTGCGTAACTGAATCTACTAAAAGACAGTGCAGTTTTGAAACCTTTATGTAACTACAAGACTTAACATGACAAAAACTCAGCATCCTTTTTAGAAATTGAGTCCCACCCTATGCCAGAACATTATAAACCAACTTTTCACAAAATAATCCCCAAGCTCGCCAGTTCCCCACTAAGACGTAAAGTCATAATAGTTTTCAAAAGAAAAGAAACCTTTGAGAACCATGCTGTTATAACTGTATCAGCTAGGTACTTCAGCTGAGTGGTTAATTGTGAAATTAGAATTAATTAAAGTTACGTGTTGGCAGAAATCATGCAAAATTGCAAACAGCAAATTTTGTAAAAAGTCATCTGTGACATTGCATATTCTGGTACTTTTGGATCCTCAGAGATGCTAGGATTACATTAGGTTCAAATTTTACATTTCAAAGATCAGAAAGGGTGAATGTATTCAGAATGTATTTTATAAAGGAACTGGAGATAAACTCTAGACATAGTGGAGTCTTAACATAAACTGTACATAGTATATGAAGCCTTGAGCAACTGTGTGATGGGTAGCATAAACCAATACTTTTTTTAGATTAAGTCTGTTTATATATCTATCTTATATCAAAGAGGGAATGCAAAAAAAGAGCAAAATATTAAGACAGTAGCTGATGTAGTTATAACTACAGCTTGAATTTTATTAGAGGAAAAAAATGAGTTTGATTTTTAAAAAATTTCATAGCTGTTTTGATTTTGCTTATGATACTTTTCCTAAATTAGTTTTAACTGTAAGAATCCCAAGCAGCTTAATTGCAATTAACTCAACCTAAGTAACAGTTGGAGAAAATTTAGTACTCCAGTGTTCTACTCCATTATTTCACTAAAAGAGCCTCAGGAAAATCTGCTGCCTTGCTTTTTCCTCTAACCATTGATTTGTATTAGTCAGTAGCCCCACTATTTGTGCAGCACCACTGTAACAGCCCCATCAGTGACCATGATCATGTCAGACCAGAGTGTTCTTGAAATTTTCTACCTTTTCTGTGGTCTCAAACTGTTTTCCTTGGAAACTGCTAATTTTACTAATGTTTCATGTCACCAGAAAGAGACTTCAGTAATAACAATATCAAAGAGGACTTATCTTCCTTAGGGAAGTTCTTACCTAGAAATAGCCCTGCTGTCCCCACTCATTTTGTACATCAGTGGGAAGCCCAGAGTTGTAACAGAGGGGTATGTAGTATGTGGTATAGGAAAATTGTGTAAAGATTGTTGGAGTGTTGAGTCACTGTCCCTGAAGATGTTTAATAAAAGACTGGACATGGGACTTAGTGCCATGGTCTAGTTGACATGGGAGTATTCATCCATAGGTTGGACTTGATGAACTCAGAGGCCTATTCCAACCTAATAGATTCTATGATTCTGTTCATTATGTGGAAAGTCCAGTTAAGTGTAGATCGGCTTTGATTACCTTGTTTGCTGTTGTATTCAGTAATGTGTATTGGAGCAATTCATTAGACATCTGACTGGAAATATAATAATGAAATGCATTCTTTATATTTGTATAAATATATACCATCTATTTTTTCCCTTTTTTTCTCATTCTTTCTTTTTATTGTCCGTTACTTACACTTCCAATGCCACACCATCTAAAGGGATCAGCCAGAAAGGATAATATTGCCTCAGAAGCTATAAAAAATAATGGATTGTGCTAGAAAAAAAGTACAGTCTTTAAGATTCTCACTCTTTCTCTTTACTGTGCAAACTATTCTTCTTTCTGATGCTCTTCTTGCTCTTCTGTTTTGGTCCAGCAATCTTGTTAAACATAGTTTTTTGCTGTGTATTTTCCTGCTCTCTGAGATGTTCCCTCTTTGCTGGTAGTTGATATCCTCAAAAAGATGCCTTTTACTTGACCTATTCATGATGCCTATATATCAGTGAAAGTGATATCTTCTATTTTCTATCTCCCTTCACTGATTCTTTCACTAAACATCATGAAGTTTAGTAGGAAAAGCAGTAAAGAGGACAAGAAGCAACACCACACTAAAGGGCTCTTCATCATTCATTACTTGAGAAAAGCTGATTTGCAGGAATAATTCCCTATAGGTATTATTACATAATACTAAGGTCATTTGAAGCTTGTATTCTGAGTCTGTTAAAACAAGAACCACTAATCTTGTAAAAATTTTCTTTTTTTTTGATTGTCATGATTCCTAGGATGCCTGGACAAAACTCATCTGATAGAGGAGCTATTACATTTATCACCGTACAGAAGCATAGCATTTATCCCACAATATTGCTTGCTTTCAGTTGTTGTTATCATCAATTGGCTAGAAATTAATTAAAAGAAGTTGAAAAGTAAGAAAATGTCACTAGCACTGTAAGAATTGAAAGATTCGTGGTTTTAATTGAAATTTCTGTGTTATTTAATTTTCTTAACAGCTATACTACTATAAACACAAACATATATACATAATATATAAATACATAATCCTTTCCTGAAATTATAAAGATGGTAATAACTTAGAAAATAATCTAGTTTTTATAGAAATAAAGAATGGATAGCTAAAGTCCTAAACAAATATGTACTCATGAAGAAACTCTTATTTGGTACAAGGCGATTTCAGTCTTTGGTGGTATAGTTGCACATCTTGAGAAATTGGTAGATGTGAAATACAAGAGAATTTAATTTATATGTTCTTGGTCACAAAACCCCCTTTTGTCACTTTTGTCTGAGTTTTGGAAAGTACAATGCTTCCCTAAAGGTACTGATGCTCTCCTCCTAGACTTTTAGAAGGACCCTTCATCACAGGAGTTTGACTGGCTGGGCTCAGTGTGAGCTCTGGTAACTCAGCTTTGAAACAGAACTGTTTGTATTTGTTTTGTAGAACCCTCAACAGGGGTTCACCTCTCTTCTCTGAGGACTTGTTTTTGTTTCTCTTAACCATGTTTGTTTTTCCTTTTTTCCTTTCATGCTCAGCAGTGCTGGGGAGACTCCTGTGGTCTCTGCAAGCACACTTCCACCCAGTCTTGCACCTTCATAATTGTGATTGTGAGCCTGACCTGCTGACCTGACCCTTTAGCTTTGACACTGGACATACCTCTTCATGACCACCTTTGCCCAGCAACTTGAACTTTTGAACTGTTCTCCTGCACAAGTGTTGTGTGACTGCAAACTTTTATGGCAGACTCATATTGCTGTGAATCTGAACTCCCAGCTCACCTACCCTTCCTGTGCTACTCCCTGAGATGTGCTAAGTGCTTTACATTGGACCTGGAGTCTGTCAACTGATTTATTTCACAGAAACTATCTTTCAGATTAAGTCTGGTCTGCTGAGGAAAAGTATTGTGCCTCAGTGCTGTCACCTTGCATTACTGGATTTTCTTTTACACGCTTTTTTTCACATCTTGATTTGAACAGACACTTTTATTTCTTGAGTAGGCCTAATTATTAACATATTAATAACCTACTGAAGTTTCATTAAAACACCTGAAAATCTTTATTTTCAAAGATGTTTGTGATGCTATGTCAGATTGAATAGTTTTTAGCTGTTGTATTTTTTCTCTCATCATTTGAAGGAACTAATCCTGGCTTAAAGGAGAATGACTTCTGCTTCTTATAGCTGTTCACCTGAAATCAGTTTGCAATGAAACGCAGGAACAATTTCAAAATCAGTTAATCCTAAACTCAGGTATGTCCCAAAGTTAGGTTGCATGGAGGTTTTTCCCACAAAAATCTGGTTTTTAAGAGCAATTATCTGTGTCTGTGACGCTGTTTCTTTCAGTATAAGTCCAATGGAGTAGTGAAAAGAACAAGGAAAGAGGCAATAATCTAATTCTTGGTCTATAAAGAAATACCACAGAGGGAGAATCTCTTTTGCATTTCCCCAGTGCAACCTACTTTTTGATCCTGTTCTTTCCCCATACACAGGTTTACATATAAAATAAATACACTGCACCCTTCAAGGAAAAAAGCAAATCCCCGTCAAGTCCCTGACAGCGTAGTTCTAATAGATCAGTGCTGGTCTCCATGAAAGTTCCTGAGCTGTTATGAAACTGGTTTTGATTCACAAGTCTGATCTTCACGTTTACTCTACAAATATGATCTTGCTTACCTCATGACCTCTTGGAATTCAGGCAAATCCAGAGGTTTTTTGTTAATACTATTACTTTATTGAAAACTCAGAAGAATACTCAGTCTTAGATATTATTATAACTTCAAACTATATCTCATTTTTTTTATTTCTTTGGTAGTAAATTACAGTTATTTTAAGGCTACATTACATTATTTTCCCTAGATTTTGCCTCTTTTTTGCACCTAAACCATCTTAGTATCATGCTCAGCCTTGGATTAGCAGTAATATTAATAAGTAATTTCTTTTTTAATTTTAGGTCTGATAATAGATTTTCTCTCTGCCCTCAAACTTACTGCATAAACCAGAGTATTATGTGCTTTAACCATTGTTTTTCATTTTTTAAATCTATTAATACATTATCAATATGTGTGTTAATCTATGACATAACAGTACAAACATGCACAGTATTATGAAAGACTACGGATAATCACAGAATCATTAAGGTTGGAAAAGACCTCAAGATCATGAAGTACAATCTTTGACTGAGCACCACCTTCTCAACTTGACTACAGCCATAGGTGCCATGTCCAGTCACTTCTTGAACACCTCCAGGGATGGTGACTGCACCACCCCCCTGGCCAGCCCATTCCAATGCTTGACCACCCTTTCCATGCAGAAATTCTTCCTGATATCCAATGTGAATCTTCCCTGGCACAGCTTGAGGCCATTTCCCCTTGTCCTGTCACTGGTTGCCTGGGAGAATAGGCTGATCCCCACCTGTCTACAGCCTCCTTTCAGGAAATTGTGGAGAGCAATTGTATCTGCCCTGAACCTCCTTTTCTCCAGATTAAACAACCCCAGCTCCCTCAGCTGCTGCTCACAAGACTTGCTCTCTAGACCATTTCCCAGCTTCTATTTTTTTTTCTACAACATCTTTTGGAGATCAAATTAATTACTAGATCCTACAATGACCAATATACATCTTGTTTCAGGCATTGCAATTTGAAGGATCTTTTGATGTGGAATGAAAAACGAATTATTAAAGAAAAATTCAGGTGAAGTTTCTTCTTGTGAAGCATGCATCTCGAGACTTTGCTCGTTAAAGTAGCAAGACTAAATTTACACTGAGAAACATCCTTTTTTCTATCTTCACAGACATATAATTTAAACATTAATTTTAAATAGCCTTGGGGCTGTTGGACAAGTAATGAAGGCTTTTCTGGTTAGTTTCATTCAGTTTTCTCATACAGCCTTCTGTTTCTTAATGAAGAGCAGAAAAGTTGCAAAGTTGTACCATGTAAGATAGCATCATTTCTTCCAAAATGTGGAGCAAGTCAGTCACTTAAGGTTTGACTATTCCTAGAAATCCATAGCACAATCCGTCTTCTCATCAAGTATTATATAGGTGCTAAGGCTGGAGTCTATGTCTAACAGAGAGTGGAAGCAGCATTCTATTATTCCCTGTTCCCTTTGCTCCAATGGAAATAATTTCGCAAGGCTTAAGCTGGAAAAGAAATAGAATGAATGGCTCCAGGAAAGCTGAGAATTTTACAGGTTTTAATATTTTAATTTTTTTCCACTTCCCCCCCCCCCATTTTTAAAGCATGGAGAAGACTCCTATGTGTTTTGAACAGACTGAGGTTTCTCATGTATTATTTCTAGACCTAAAAGTCATCAGCAGTCTCTGTCTTCAGATTGATATGGAAAATAAACATGGATTCTGAGCAGCTTTCTGAACTCTTTCTCCAACTATATAGTCCTTGTGCACAGTAACCCTGTTCATTATCATAAAGTGACTATTTATGAGCAAAAGGCTATTACAGTACCACACTTATCTGGATGTTGAAGAGAATAGTTTGAATTTATGCTAAATAAGATATCTGTATAAGTTTGGAAACAATTCAGTATTAGTCCAGATTTATGTGATGCAAAATATCTGTATGCTTCTGATAACTGACTTTACAGCTTTTTTCCCCCCTTGGAATAAATGCTTTTATACCGTTAAAATAAAGGATGAACAATTCAACAGTAGGATGGCATTTGCATGGAATATTATGCAGAGGAAAAATAAGTTCCATAAGTACATTGAAACAGAATAATAATAGCATAGTAATGCTTGTATTGCCTACACTACACAAGTGTTTGGTCACCTACACTGACCATTAAATACTACAAAATTTAAAGTGTAATATACGTGCATTGACTCCTCGCAGTGTCAATCTCATATCATGTGACCAAGATTCTTAAAATCTCTTTCTTTTGGCACAATTACAACAAAATCACATTATAAATTATTTATGGTACATATGTTGACACAAAGGATGTCATTAAATTAACTTTAAAAAGGAAATAATTGCTATAAACCTGCAAGCACTTGTGAAGTGTGCCATCATTGTGGGGCACTACATGCTGCTGACTTAACTTCATGGTTATAAATCCCTTCCATGTATAATCCCCAAACTCTTTTTTCAAATTTAAGTTTCCTTTTTTGTCTTTGTTAAATAACAAAGTGAATCTTAAAATAGTCTGACGCTATAGTGCCATAGTTTGTTTATTGTGATACAGAGCTAGAATGTTGATAACAAGCATGGCTCACTGCATTAGCAGTGAATATATGATGACATTGAAGTCTCTTTCTTTACATGTGTGATTTTTCTTTTAAAGTTTTCCCTCATGGAGAGCTCAAGTTCATTTTAACCTGGTATCACCACACTTCCAGAGCTATGTGTTAAAAGAATGCTTACACTGATATAATAACATCACTTCACCTAGAAGGAGTGTGCCGGGCAGAGAAAGACGTATGAACCTCAGTCTTCTACTCAGCTCATAATTTATGGATATGTTGCCATCTTTCATAATACAAATCCTAGACTGTTGGTAGTACAGCAAATACTTTCCCTCTTAAAGGAACTTCTGTAGACCATATCCTCTCTTCACTAAGCTAGTGCTTTTCTTTTCCTGCACAAGACTTCTCACCTAACACAATCTATGATTTCCCTTTTGCTGAAAAGAACTGACAGTAATAAAAAGAAGCGTCTATATTCCCAACTCAGATCATCTTCTGTAACTTTTACATACAGACGCTTTGCACCTTAAGGATTTTCAATATAATTCATGTTACAATTCCTGCTAAAAACAGTGATAACATTCACAGATCTCATAGGGAAACTCTATCTGAGAGCAAGTGAAGGAAGTACACAACCTCCTGCTCGTAAAATGCAAAACGATATTCGGGACAGAGCAATGTTATGAAGCCGTTCAGGAAGCGTGGAGCTCACGCATTTATTACTTTCTGTGCCTACAGCCTGGCTGCCGAAGGTAGCCGGGCGTTCGTGGCGAGGAAAGGCGGTGACCGCGGCGTCTGTCCGCGCCCGTCCCAGGCATTTCAGCTGCCCGAAACCCGGGAAGGGGGACACCTCTTGTTCCCCAAAGAAAGCAACTCACCTGAGCAGTACGGCAGCTTCCCAGAGATAAAACCCCGAGACAGCCGCGCGGAGGTACCCAATCCGGGCCATGCTGCTCGGAGACGTGGCGGAGCCCGGGAGCGGCGGTGTCGGAGGCATCGGAGGGGGCTCCGCGGCGCGGCTCGGCGGGC
>VYXD01010221.1:216084-254911 GCA_013397195.1 Hylia prasina
GGCCGCCCCGGGAGCGGGGGATGCTCCGCTGGGGCCGGCGGGGGAAGTCTGTGCTCAGAACGGCCCTGCCCGAGCGCACTCCCTCCCGCGGGCAGTTCGGCCCCATAAGTGAAACTTTTGGGGTCTCCGAGGTTCATTTTCTGCAGAGGGGCGGCGGAGTCGATGCCTGCATGGGGTAGGCACCGTCAGAGAGGTCAGGTGAACTCACTGAACCTCGGGTCTCGGGAAAGATTGGGCAAAGACGGGCGCTTCTGCTTTGCCTGTAGTTCTGGTTGTCGGCTTTTTCTTAGGAAATGGGTGAGAGGAAGTGAGAAACCCATCTCTGTATTTCAGTGTCTTCTTTGAAAGTACAGTGCTGATTGACACAGAAAACGTGTATCCTGTTATATTTGACTTTTTCAGAAAAGAAAGATGATCTAGGGCCATAGGGTGGACTAATAGGGAAACCCAATGAATCCGAAAGTTTTTGACTGGGAAGGAGAGTGGAAGGGATTATGAGAAGGAACAAGGGAAAGAACATCTTAAGAGGGAAGCTGAAAAGTTATTCATGAGAGAGGGGTGGGGGAACAGAGAATAAGGTTACAAGTACAGGTGGCAGTCGGAAAGTGACATGATTATATTTATTGTTAGAGAAACCAAACATTTCAGGCAAACCAGGGCTGCTTTCCTTAGCAAGGGTAAGGCTTTATGAGTTGATATTGAGAAATATTGTTTGAGAAATTCTTGTGGGAATCTGTATGGTTTGTGCACAAAATAAAATGAAGGATTTGTCAGGAAGGGCTACACCTGGAGAAGGGCAAAAGATGTATGAGATTGTAAAGTAGGGCTGCTCTGTGAACCTGAAAGATGATGGCCTTTGAACACCCAAATAATGTCTGAGAGAGCCAGTGGAAAGAGAAATCTGGGAGGACCAGTTCAGAACAGAGCTCTGCATTTGTAAACAGCATTTGGCTGGGCCTATCTCCCTCTCCTTGACTGACTCAGTATGATCTGCCTGCTTTTTTTTCCCTGTAGCCACTAACTTGTGTTTGATGGCAGACCCAATACTTGTGCAGCTCCAATAGTTGCACAGCCCACACAATTATCTCATACCAGACTCTCATTAAAACTATTAAAAAGCTATAGAAAACTTAAGTGCCAAAGACGTAAGCGGATGTGGAAAAAGGCAAAGGTTCAGCAAGATAAGGCACATGAAGCAAAGAAAAAGAAACTGAAATTTGAGAGACGTATAAGAAACTCATTACAGAAAAAGGAAGATGGAAAGAGAGAGTGAAATATAGAACAACTTTTAACACAGAATAGAAAAAAAATCCGATTAAAAGGTCATCAAGTAGAGGAAATGCAGGAAAGAAATAAGAAACAGGGATTTTATGCATTCCTTATATCCAAAGATAGGCTGCGAGTTAGAAATAAGGTATTTCATTAGAAACTTTGAAAGTAATCACATGTTCCACCTGCAGGTACATTGTCTTTTCTTTTTCTTTTTAATTTCAATAAATACCCCACATGTGGCTTTCACCACAGTTCTTAATTAATATTGTCCGTTTTCACAATATCCCTATTCATTTTTTTAGCTCTTCTTCAAGGTTGTTCCCAGCAGGTATTGCTAAATATCAATGCCTACCACACATTTTAGAGCCAGTGGGGATTTCTTTGTTGATATTTATCAAGTGTATGGCAAAGAATGCACTAGAATGTCACTAACAAATTTTCCTCTGTTTGTTCCCTGAACTTTTTAAGTTAGTAGTGGTTTGATAAAGAAAGACATGCTCTAAGTTTCTAGGTCCACTTTGCAAACAGTTGATCCTTTTGTTTTTGTTCTCTCTGTAGCCCTGAATGTCAGCAATGATCATGAAGGAAACTTGTTAAAACACTGAACTGAAAACAAAATAATAAAAAACCTATGGAATCCCTCTATTTGCTCAAGGACAGTCTGTCAATGCAGGTGCTCCACAGAATCAATGGAGTACTTTCTTTTTATATTTGGAAGAGTTGGTTCCTATCTTTCCCCTTAAAATGAGTATGCAGTGAGGCTGCTTCTCCAGGAGCTATTTATCTTTGTGCATTATGTACTTCAACAGTGAATTGGTCTAATTTAATTTATTTGCACTGAGTCAAAAGCATTTTTCTTATGGTGCTATTAGTTGAAACTATCATTACAAACTCTCCATGACTCCAATAGGAATAGTTCTATTAATTATAAATGCAGGCTATACTTTAGATATGCAGAGTTCAAGCTTCTCAAAATCCTTGTGGGAAAAATTTGTGCTTCGTTGTGCTTTAGGTAGGCAGTTTACCCTTGCATTATTTTATTCTGCTAAATGAGATTCTTTTCAAAGTTTGGAAAATTTTCTGCTGGTAGTGTTGACTATTAAAATATCTTCTTCTGAATTCAAACAAATCACCTTGGTTTATAAAAGGTTCCAATTCAACAAAACACTCAAGCACATACTGTTGACTTCAAACTTTGATGAAATATTTCCTAATTGTTACAAATGTTTTAAATAATTATTGTTTCAATTTCTGTCTTTTTAGACTTTCCATATCATTATTGGTAGTCTTACCTGTTTATTATATTAAGCTAAACCAGTGGTTATGTCCCATCATTAGAAGATCTTTATGGTATCTTTTGATACTTCTGGTAGTTACAGTAGATTGAAAGGTCAGACCTGTTTGAACATCTATTTTAAAACCAGAATCCACAGAGCTTCTGTCTCAAATATTAATGTTTATTTATATATGCATCACATACCTGGATAAAAAAATCAAACAATATTGCTCATAATTCAAAACATGATAGCTGGTGAGTGTGTGCCATATGCATACAAAACTGAGCTGCATTATTTATTTTCAGTAGTAATGGAGCTTAATTGAAGTATATTCTTTACAAATGCAAAATATCTGTATGTCAAAAAAAAAGCTTTCACCAAAATATTCTAATGTCAATCTCTAATTCTCCTTATAACTAGCAGGCTGGATAGCTACTATATCTCTGGTTCAGCCATGATTTAGGTATATATGAAAGTAAATCACTTGTATTTATGAGCTTGAGAAATGTTCACCCGGAGTAGCCTGTAAGGCAAAATTGTTTTAATATTACTGGAAGAAGATGCTTCTAA
Source organism: Hylia prasina (assembly GCA_013397195.1). Taxonomy (NCBI): domain Eukaryota; kingdom Metazoa; phylum Chordata; class Aves; order Passeriformes; family Sylviidae; genus Hylia; species Hylia prasina. The sequence continues at coordinate 219,204 of VYXD01010221.1, forward strand.
TGCAAATCATAACAGTAATTTATATGGGTTTTTGTTCCAAAAATGAGGATACTTGAAAAACTTCATGTATTAGGACAGCCAGAGATAAGATAGGTCAATATTATAGACTACCTCAGTTTGTTGACACACAATTTATACAGTTGAATGCAAGATAATATAGCTACTTCAAATTATTCACGCAGAGGAACCAAAGTGCATATATGGGTGGAAGAATTAATTAATGTGCTTTTTAATGTGATAACATTATTCTGGAATATTAAGACAAACTAATCATAGTTGTAGTCATGAGAAGTTATTATAATTTTAGTATGGCCAATCATAAACACATTATGGTTCAGTATGTTTGATAATTCTGTAAAAAGGCAGCTGACAAATTTGAAAGGTTTCTGAAACAACTACAAGAATGTTACAGCTTGAAATACATTTTTAGTATAAGACTAAACTTCATCTTGTAAAAAACTGAAAGGTCTTTAGACACCTGCATGAGGTAAAAGTGATTGTGAATTCAAAGTAAAAAATTTAAAGTTTAAAATAATTGTAGGTAGTAAATTGGCAAGACTGGAACCTGATAAAAGATGAATTCAGAATAGAAGAATAATAATCTTATTTTGAAGCACTTAAATGATTGAAATACCTAAAAAGGGAGCAAAATTGATCACCTTCAAAGTCTTTAGATTTTGGTCAGTTGTATGTCCTGGGTTTGGTCCAGAAGCCACTGGGTAAAATCGGATGATCCTTGAGATTCAGTTCAAGTCAGCCATGGTTCCAATGTTAAAACATGTGAATCTATAAACCCAAAATATTTTATAATTTTATATTCAGCTACAGAGTTATTTACTGTCTTATAAGTTTGGCTTCCAAACTGACAGTTGAAAACCACACATATCATAATGGTAAGGAATGAAGACCTCATGTAGTCCTTACCACACTTGTGTTGCCAGTTTGTACATTCTAGCATTTTAAGAGGGTGTTGTGATGGGATATGACATCACTGTAGTTTTAGATACTGGTTTTAGTGAGACATGTTTGATTATGTTAATTAGTCTGGCTTTCTCAGTACACAGGATTCCCCAGGATGTAATTCATTCAAGTGTGAAACCCCAGAGGCTTTGACCTATTACTAAACACAAAACTACAAATAGAATAAATGTTTTCCGATAAACACAGTCCTAAAATAGAAAGGCCATTTTAAAAACATGAGAGTAACTTCACAGAAAAAGAAAAATGTAGTTGTTCAATAAACCTCAACAAGCAAGTAAAGGCTTAGAAATGTATTTCAGTCTCTATCAACAAAATGGAGTCTGTATGAAATAATTTGCTGGACAGTTTTCTCTAAAAAGTATAGGTGTTCATCACAAGGCTCGAACATAACTTTCTGAAAATGTATTACCTCAAAAGCAAGACCTGGGATAATTAAAATAGACTTTTTAGTTTGGGTTAATGAACTGTTGGCCATTGCATTTACTTTTGGGGTGCATAAAAGAAAAACTTTTCTAATTTATGGTTAATCAATCTTTCAGTCTTTTAACAAACTGTGAAACACCAGATTGCATGTATTTTGCTTCAGATATTTTTTCTTCTCAAATGCATTCTACCTTAAATCTTAATTCTCATAAGTCAGATGGAGTTCCAGTGGCAGCAGTTTTATCCATCATGATCTTTAGATCTGTGTTAATCTATATGAGATCCCAATATTTGGAGAGGTGGGTTATGGTAGTAACAGAAACAAAAATGTATATGAATTGTCTATATTTTACTCAGTGTAAGATCTAAGTCAATGTTAAGAGTTATTTCAGTGTAATATCTAAATTTTGTTTCAGAGTAATAATATATCACAAGAAAACCTTCACCGTCTTGTAAATAACAGTATATACACAAAAATGCCACCAAGTTGTCTGATATTGAAATATAACATTATTGTTAAATATTATTAATTATGGTTACCAAAAGTGTCTGTACGTATTCACTTTAGGAAGACAACTAAGCAAGGATCTAAATACAGTGTAAGTTTCTACTCCAACAGAAATAATCACTGAAAAGAAGTTCTGAGGTGTACCTGATGTGTTCTCTGTGGTGTCTTGACTGTCTTGAAGCAAGATCTGGTCTTTATGTACCTATAATTTCTGTTAGAAAATAAGAATCAATGGAAACTTAGTATTTTCTCTCTGTTTTACCAAAAAAAAAAAAAAAAAATCAGAACAGTCTATAAAGAGGGTAGAAATGCCTATGAACCATTGTGTGGTGATGAACACAGTTCAATCAAAAGCAGAAAGATTTGCAAGTTAATTTCAGACTTTGTTATTGGCTCCATTTATTAATCAAGACTTCCCTCCATTTAACTCTGCTTAGCTCACAGCAAGTGAGCTGTTCTGCTGGAGTCAGCGGCCCTGCAAGTGTTTCGCTGGCTCAAGCCTCAAGGGAGACCATTCCTGCTAGTTAGTGAGTGCTCATTTTTTAAAAATTTAATTATTCCATGTAATCATATCAGAACAATTAAATCTCCAGACCAGCCCGACACTTTCCCAGTGTGAAATTTTCAGTTTCTTCTGTTTGCTTGAGTGGTTTTGTTTTAATTCACCCATGGGATAATACTGCATGCAAAAAGAAATAACAGAGAAGCATATTGTACCTGTGCAAATTAACTCCCATGGATTTGATGCTACAAATATGATTGCTTGCATGTGTAAAACATAGTATGTATGGGTTGAGACCACTTTATAATATAGTTGAAAATCTGTGGATTTTGGACATTATGAGGACACCTCAATGCTTTATATTTGCTGTGTTGTTCCTTGTGCTTAAAGAAAGGGTTTAGATAGATACTTTTGAAATCTGTTGGGGCTGGATTACCTTTGTTTCCACTGGAACTACTTTCATACATTAAAATGTAAAACAACCCACCAAAACCCCAAACCAAACTACTTTCTAAAATCATTTCTCAGTGCCATGAACGGATGCAGCAAAGTAATATGGACAGCTGGTGTATGTAAAAAGAGAGGAATTAAAACTGGACACTCAGATTTCTGATCCTGCTGTACTTTACAGCATTCTCCTTGTTCATTTTGAGAGTATACAGATTTTGTAGTATGTCCAGAGAACTAAGAAATCCAAGTATGAATTTAGGGAGAGAATAAATTCTAAAGACATGGAATAGTGGAAAGTCTCCCACTGATCTCTCTCTTGCTGGGGTTTGTGTTCAGCTCTGCTTCTACTGACTGTACACAATACATGTATCATAAGGATAAAGAAAGGACATAAATATAATAAAGCTATTATGAGCTGTATAAATGTTCAATAACCCTTTGAATTCCTGTATCACTTAATTCGTTTGCAGGGGATCCTTTATAATGATCTGGAAAATGATTCTAAAATGTAAGACCTGGGCGAGCTTAGTTTGGTAACTGGTTGTTTCTTTACATTGTTACTCAAAACATTTTTGCCCACTTTTTTTGTCAACAGCTTTTCTTAAACACATTTTTACATCTGTTGATCCATTTCAGTGAGTTAATTAATTTACTGTAAAATGTATTAATTTTGTGATAATCAGTTGCATTAAATTGGTTTTACATTAATTGCTTTTTATATGGAATGAGTACTTGATAACATATTTTGACTTGTTTATAAGGGCTTGGATGACTGGATCATTTGCACTGAGGTGTAATAATGACGACTGTTAGGAAGAAGGCAGAGATGTTTATTGGGCTTCCCATGTTGCTATTATTTTGCTGTTTTGTTTCATTACATTCCTAAGGCAGAAGGTAAAGAAGTAAAATAAGCTTTTACTGTCTTGTTCCTTATTTCATGTTTGCAGTACCTGTCCCACCTTTGAAAAGGATCATGATAATTATTTGATTTTTTTTCCCCTGAAACAAACTAATAGTCTGTGGTTTTGCTCTTATCTAATGCTTTCTACTTATGCATCTCTAGCTAGTGCTGTTTATCACTGAAACACAGGTGTGAGAGGAAGCACATATGAGATGGGCTTGTAACATGACTATTACTTGGTGGTAGCACAGCATTTCCTAGATCAGTATTGGGCTTGTGCCTACATTTTGGAATTATTTCTAAGAGCTGTTTGGCATTGTCTTTCTTTCCGATTTTACTCAAAAGGAAAACTATTTAGATAACTCTGGTTCTGATCCAAGTGAAAAAGCTTTTCCATGAGCACTCAAAATGTCCTCTGAACTTCAACTGTACAACTAAAGCTGTGGACTGTGTGTAGATGTACCATAATTTTTTGCCTAACAGTATCTTGACTGTGGGAGAAGATCGACCACTGGGTTTTTTTTTGAAGGTGTGCTACTCTCGAATCACTATCCACTTGTATATGAAAAATTGTTTTATATGGGGAGGGGGTCTAGGAAAGCTTTGAGAGACTTAATTCTTAACAGTTACACCTGTTCTGTTGATTCACTTAATGCAGCTATTTGGCCATCCTTTAAATGAGTTTTTTTTAGCCTCATTGTGCTGGAAAGGAGGAAGGGGTCAGTCAATCATGTATTCATAACTTTATAGTTATAAAACTATAACTTTTTATAGTTTGAAAATATCATGTAAGTCTTGAAAGCATAAAGNAAGTCAATCATGTATTCATAACTTAAAGGAATATAGTTTGAAAATATCATGTAAGTCTTGAAAGCATAAAGTTTCAGTAATGATAAAGCTGTGCCAGGCACTTTGCACTCAGAGAGTTCTTCAATATTAGAAGTTCTTCAATATTAGAAAATGGGAACAAATAAAATTCATTGACTTTTCAAGGTGCCCTGTTTAACTTGTGTTTTAGGGCAAATTTGTCAGCCTTTTGAGGCTCGCTTCTCTAGGAATGGCACATGCAGCCTGCAGGGCTTTTTTCAGCTTTAAAGAGAGATATATATAGGACAGAGTTTTGAGAATATTGTACACTAGATTGCACTAGATAGTGTGGCCAGGAGGACCAGGGCAGTGATTGTCCCCCTGCACATGATACTGGTGAGGACACAGCTCAAATCCTGTGTTCAGTTCTGGGCCCCTCACTACTAGAAAGACACAGAGGTGCTGTCCACAAAAGGGCAACAAAGCTGGTGAAGGTTGAGAACACAGGTCTGATGATGAGTGGCTGAAAGAGATGGGGACGTTTAGTCTGGGGAAAAGGGGATTCAGGGGGGCCTTCTCTCTCTCTATCCCACCAGGGGCAAGGTGGAAGTCAGTGTCTTCACCCAAGTAACAAGTGATAGGACAAGAGGAAATGGCTTCAGCTTGTGTTAGGGAAGTTTTAGCTTGGATATTGGGAAAATTTTCATCTCTGAAAGGGTTGTCAAGCATTGAAACAGGATGCTCAGGGAAGTGGTGGAGACACCGTCCCTGGAGGTATTTGCAAGTTGTGTAGATGTGAAGTTGTGTACTTGGGGTTGTGGTTCACTGGTGGTCAGTACTGGCTTATGGTCAGGTTCTTAAGGATGATGATGTTATTGCTCTAAGTGATGCTATAAAATACTTAGAGTTTCAATTTGGTTGAGCATGTATTTTATAACAACTTATACAAAATATGGAGCTTAAGTTATATTTGGTGTCTAAGCGATCATTTGCATGCACTTATTGAATTCAAAATCCTCTTATCTACTGATAAGAAACCCTATAGCTGGATATGATTCAGAGTCAACAGCTGTCTTCATAGAGCTGTGAAGATTATTGTCCTAACTCATCTTTGCTTTCTTCAGATATACATTTCATTGTAATATCCTCTAAGAGTAGGGGCAGAGGAAAACTATTGTACTAGTGCATTTAGCACATTGCTGTTGAGCCTTGCAGAGAGCAGCTTGTGTGTTTCTGAAAGTGGATTTTTTTTTGAGACAGAATATGTTGGTATCACAATGAAGAAATTATTTCAGTAATAGCTCTCTATGAGATATTGACTGCAAAGTAGCACTTTATTTAATACATGTTGTTGCATCCCTTAAGATGTGACTTCATACATATTCTTTCTGGTAGGAGTTTGGCTGTTATAGGTTAGGCTGTTAACAAACAACACTATTAAAATACTTTTTTGCTTTTTATTTGTCGCAAAATATCTCAGTGTTAACTGCTGCTTCTGTAACTTGTACATGGTGGAATATCGAGTTTTTAGTGTATTCTTCATTTCTATGAAATAAATGTTAATCTATATCTAGTAAATTTTGGTTTAAAATCACTGTTTAATGCTCAGTATTTCCTACATGTATGTGGTGATCATTCATATGATGCATCTCGCCTTTAGAGCATCTATAACAAACTGAATCTCATTGAGTTGACTTGTAGCATTATTTAAATGAATAATAAAAGTCTGAAACAGCAAGCCTGTCTTTATTTTAGCTAATTTTTGCCAGCTTTCTGGTCCAGCATGGCAATTATTTTGGTCCTGGGTGATCCAATTACAGAAATTCTGAACTCTGAGCTCCTAGATGCTTCAACAGCAGGTTAGAGTGATGGTCAGACACTTAAAGGATGCTGGAGCACAATCCTGCTCTGGTTATTGTAGGTGGGGGACAGATGTGATAGACAGCTTATACTACTTAGCTGTAGATAGTGTTCTATTTCTTTTCTGTTTTATTAACTATTACATAGCCTGAATCAGATGTGTATTTGTGACTTGTGTGCACATGCATAAATACACTACAGCATATGCTTAATGTGACACAGTATTAAGTTTTGTCTTAAATATGGTTCAAAAGAAATATTAACACCTCATCTTGAATTAATGATTGACAATGTTTATACCTTAATTTCAAATATTTATTTTTTATTATCTCTGTTATGTTATCATTGAGTGGAGACAATGTTAAAATTTTTAAGTGCCTTTTTTGGCATAACTACAACATAGCTATAAGCCAACATAACGTGACTACAAACTGAAAGACTTTGGAAATATAAAGTGTTAATGTATCATAAAAACATTCTATTTTAGTGACATATATGTTTCACGTATTAAACGTAACATTGTCTGCATTTTTAGATCAATATTACATGAATTTTAATTCGGGTGTAGATATAAAGCTGATATGGAACTTAAGGCTTTATTTAATTTATTAATGAAGAAAACATATGAACTAAGACAAGGAATTTCAGAAAAGAACACACATTGCATGCAAAATTTATAGCAGTGCATTTCTTCCTTCACTTGCAGCAGTCATTAGACAATATAAAATTGCAGCAGAACTGAGATTTTTATTTTCAGACTTTATTTACACAAACTAATGTGAAGATAGACATTGTCCTCATACAGGTTTTGCATTAGTAGATAAAACTATTTGGGGGACTTGAAGTAAGCACCTGAAGAAGATACCTGCTGGGAAATGGAAGAGGTAGTATACTCAGAGACTCCCATTCACTTAAGTCATGCATGTGCTCTGTACTCAGAAAGTATCTGCTTTGCCCTTACGTCGGTGCTTGCAAAGCACAGGCACATGAAGGACCCTGTGGTCCTACCCCATGGAGAAGAAAATGTGTCCTGCTCTATAAGCAAATAGGTGTTTGTTCTTTCCACGTCGCATTTCAGGGGATGTTTTTACATGGCAGAGTTACAACAGTGGGACTCCATAGGCTACATTTTACTGTAGTTCCAATGATTTAGCTAATGGATTGGAAACTAACAGTTTCCAGAAGTTTATAATTTTTGTAAATTTCTGAATGACAATATCCTTGAGGATGCTTTGAGACATGAAGGTAAGGGGATCAAAGGAAGTGGAAATCTGTAGCTTTACATGCTCACATTGCAGTGCTTGTAATGTGAAAAAGCTTAGTTACTTCAGAGGAAAAAGACTTTCTCCATCTCCACAAAACAGTACCAGTGAAGAGGAGTTCTGTGTTTGTTGGCAGGATGACAAGTTCTCATGCATTTCATAGTTTTGGCCTTATTGAAGACTGGAAATCTTAGAATCGTAGAATATTCTCTGTTGGAAGGGACCCATCAGGATCATTGACTCCAACTCCTGGCCCCACACAGGACACCTCAAGAGTCACACCCTCCTGGCTGCCAGACCACTGCTGACTCAGGTTCCACTTTCTGTCAACCAAGACTCCTGTGTTCCTCTCCATGACACTGCTTTCCAGCCTCTCAGTCTCCTGTTTGTCTGGACATCCAGGGCTGCCCCATCCCAGGTGCACTTTCCCTTGTTAAACATATGATTTGTGATTGCTCAGCCTTCTGATTTGTTGAGGTCCCTCTGCAGGGCCTCTCTGCCTTCAAAGGAGTTGACATCTCTTCCCAGTTTAATATCATCAGAAAACTTGCTTAATGTTCCTTTGAGTCATTAATGAAGAAGGTTTTTTTCTGAATTAAGAAGCTTCTTTCATTGGAAAATATCTTGGCTCTGCTTATATGTTAACTTGCAGTCAAATTTGGAGTACCAAGTTTCTTCATTCTGAATGATGCTTCTTGTATATTTTCACACTTTAGTTTTTTCCTGAGGAGAGGCAGAACTTGAAGCAAGTCCATTTCAGTCAGACATAGACAAGAAAATTCAGATTCAACTAAAATCATAAAACTGTGGCAAAAGTGGCATGTACAGTTAGTATGTATCTAATACTGAAGTTTCAGTTGGAGTCCTCAAATGGAGATACTGGAAGAATTAACAAGTTCAATTTATCATCACTGTTTCAATTTTATATAAATGTTATTTTTCATTCTTAATTCTCAGTAAGAGTGCTTCTTGCTGTAATTGTCATCAAACTCTGCTTTGGATTTTTTTAAAGAAATGGTCCTGTATGTTAGCTAAGGAGATGTGGCACAGATGAAAAATATGCCAGTTGTACTGAGTGTGGTATTTTGGAACAAAATCTGGTGGATCAAATTCAAATTCATTCCTGTTTCCTAATAGGGAGTTGTGGTCTGTATGCAGCATTTCTGCAGTTGAAGAGTGATTCATACTTTCAATCTGGAGATATAAATGTGCAGAACTCAAATAGTCTCTGTCTGATGAGTAATCCTATAGTGGATTTTTGTGACCTCTTCCTTGGAATAAAGGAAGTTGAATGAAAAACTGCAATACAAATGTAAATAGCCTTGCATTACAAATGTAGCAGGTCAGTTCAGCAATGAGGATATCTAACAATATGAGGCTTATTACCAAGGGAGCAGGAATGCAGTAATAGCAAAAACCAAATTAAGCTGCTGTGCATTTTCTGGGCCTCAGTAGGGTTAGGATGCACTCTTCAGGAGTACAGAGAAAAACTGATGCTGTCAACATTCTGTTCTTGTCTCTGTGGCACTGGTTCATGCCACTTTTAGGAAAACAGAACTGTGTTTTTAATTCTCTGATAAAATGAAGGGTCTCCAAATGCTTTGGAGATTTTAATGTCTGACCTTGAGAATGTGTATAGTTATTTTCAAAATCTGTTCTATAGTACTACTATTTCTTTTTTCTTTCCAAACTTTTCTTCCCAAAATGGGAGTAAAAATACTTTCTTATCTGCTTCTTGGCATAGCTGAATGTAGCTTCCATCCAGCTTGTTGAGTGCCACTTTGATGATGGAGGCAAAGAAGAAATCCCATATCTGAGGCATTAATAATATATAGGATTTTCACGCAGAGCTGATCTGCTGGAAATATTACTAGTTTTTTCATTAATATCAAGACACTTCTGCTAGAGGAAGCTCCAAAATATTTTTGGACTATAAAAACCTCTCCACAAAAATATCTCATTCATCAAAATCTTTTAATAAAGGTGTTAGGGTTGGAGCCTTTATGACGTCCTTGTCAGCAGATAAGGCAACAAATCAAAACACGTTTCGGAAAAACATGACTTCTTACCTCCACTTAGTTTGAACGGGATTCAGCAGCAATAGTAACAGACAAATTTTGACATACATCAGAAGCTCTGTTTGCACTAAAAAAACCAACCTAAGTCCTACATTCATGTAAAAGTGGTGATACAAGATCTATAAAAAAGCAAATCCAAACTAATTCATATTGATTCTTGAAAGCATCTCAATTCTTTACTTCCTTAGGCAATAGTAATTATCAGCTTGTTTCACAGTCTGTTTCAGTGTCTCACAGAGATTTGCAGTGAATGGAGTGAACTCTGATGTCAGTAAAAGTTAAGATAAAGTATTGGGTTTCAAATATCTGAGTAGTGTTTATCAAGAATCCAGACTTCAACTATTGTGTTTATTTTTCTTTCAGTATTAAAATGTGGCAGACTATTTTTATTATAATTATGTAGTCCATGCAGCATGAAGAGGAAGGGTTTAGAAATGTATTTAGGCTTATCTTGACAGTTATGTTTTACAGTTATGTTTCTTTTAAATGGTTGTATTTAAAACTGAGATTAAGGAGTATGCTTTGAAAAAAACTTCAATTCAATATAACCAGCATGACCCTTCTTCCACACTGCTCTTTCTTAAAGGTAGTATATTATGGACTATTACTGCAGAAAAAATTTTTTTCATTATTATGCATGCCTGGATATCTGTGGGAATCACTTTGAATAAATGAAGGCCATTAGGTGAAACGAATGTAAAATGGAAAAATTGTTGAGTTACCAGAGTTAATAACAAAGCTACTTCATGCCTATTGGAAGTAGTGAGACATAATATCCCTTATTGTAAGGTTGCACATATAAATGAATTTCTGAAGTTAAGTACGGTGCAGACATCTTGCAAAGCCAATGGGCAGGAAACATCTGGGCAGCCTTGAAATATTTGGAGCCTGGCATTACAGTGAACCAGAATTTCTTTCCAGCTACAAGAAAGGAAAAATTCAGTTCTTTGAAAAATGATCTCTGAAAACAAGGTATGTGCAAGGAACTTATCTCAACAGATTTTAGAATGCAGTAAGGAAGATGGCTTAGTGTATTCTAGTTTTTGTCTTTCAGCGTAGCATTCAGAAAAGTTTTTAAGACACAACTATTTTGTGTAAATATGTTACAAACCATGATTTTTTTTTTTTAAAGGCAAATGAAAGGAGTTTCAGAATGCTGTAAATATCTCATAAAATGCTGGGATACTGGGGGCAACCTCCTCAGGGATGTGATCATCATCTGTCTGAATAACTGAAGATTTTCAGGATGTAATTGGATGTTGCTAAATAATCTCATTTACGCTCATTTTCCCATGGAAGGCTGGACCAGATGATCTATCAAGGTACCTTCCAACCTGGGCTGTTCTTATTGAATAGATATCTTTTACAAGATTTTTGTTAGACGAGGTCTCATACTGACCATTTTCAGGTGTAGATACTTGTCTGAGACTTCTGAAGGGTTTGTGTTTACTGCTGGGGGGAAGAAATTTTTCTTTGTCTTAATATAACAATTTTGAAATAAGACTTTTTCTTTTTTCACTTCCAAGCTGTCAAAGGCAGCAGTTATTTATGACCAGTAGTGATATGCCATATCTGAGATCATTTGCTTTCCAGATAGTGAAACAAACAACAAGCTACCCATTGTGAGTTGGATCTATTTGTTTATGGAAAAGCTTGTACTATTACCCTTAACTGATTAGCTCTAAGACAGGGCTGTTCTGCCAAGATAATATTGTCTAGACCCTGCCAGGTTGTAAAACACCCTGAGATTTTAACAAACTTTTCTTGATTTGAAGTGCCTACAGATAAAGCCTTAAAGTGGCATACAAAAACAGCCTGTGAAATTAAGAAAACACTTAAGCATGGACTCAGTTTGGCATTCAGTACCAATTATTTTCCAGATATTTTTCCAGATATCTTTCACCAAACTCTAAAGGACACTAAATAGACACATAACAATTGTCACTGCATTTGCCAAGGTGAACTGACCAGGAAAATAACTTGCTTTTTCTGTAAGATAAAATCTAAGATGATTTCTCCAATGGAAACCAGAAGTTGAATATGCAATGACTTTTCAGGTTCCTGTTTTAGGGCGTGGCTATACATGTATATATCTCTGTTAAACATGAATATAGTACCACCTAGTTTGCTAAAGAAACGTAACTATTTGCGTATGTTTCTAATTAAATGTTCGGAAAGAAGAGCTATGACTGGGCTTTGCATAAATGTAGGTTCCTTTTAAGCTCTATCTAGCATCCAGTTAAACAATAGAAAAAAGTCTAATGGAAAAACTGAAGAACAGCTGAAAGCTGCTGAATGTGCTTTATTTAATCTGGGAAAACTGTTCTTTAATGGATGAAGTTACTTTCTTGCTTGACATCCTCTCACTACTGAAATTTGTAAATGTCATAAAAAATCTACCAGATTCACAAAATGGTCTTACCTGAAGAGGAAACAATGCTACAATTTTTCATGACTTATAAGATCTTATGAAGAGAATTCCCAATTACGTTGAGTTTTCAGTGGAGGAATTGAGGGGTGGAAATGCAAATAACACTGAATGCNGGGGAATTGAGAGACGGAAATGCAAAAAACACTGAATGCCCTCACTTTTTTTTTTTTACTTTTTTTTTTTCATGGATCCTATAAATGAGTTTTGAGGTATTATTTCAACGAGGTCTTGTAAAGTCTTTTCCACAGCCTGTAAAAATTCATGTATACTGATTCCCTGTGTGCTCAGGAGCATGTGCATGTTGGAGACTGTAAGTGTTTATCTGTTGTTATTGCTAATTCTAACAGGTCTGACATATGGTGTTGCATTTGAGATTACTGACACTGTGTTGCCGAACTGCTAATTTACAAGCAGTATGTAACAGGGAAAGCTGTTAATGTGCTACGAATTTGTAAAATCCTTTTAAAAAGATAGGGTGTTAAGTGACTTCTCCCATGTGTTTAGCAGGATGACTGGTCAAGGGTGTTGGTTGAGCAGCATCTAAGCTGAGTTGGAACAGAAGCTTTGTAGCATTAACATCTGGATGAAGTCATAGCATATAACTGACAGACAAATGGTGCCAGGCTTACAAAATGACCAATGGAAGATCTTTACCTGCTGCAGGTGGTACTGCAATTTCCAGTTCTGAGGCTGGAAGAGTGACAAAGCAAGTTCTTGTCTGGGTGGCTGAAATCTCTACCTTCCTGCTTCCAAAATAGGAACATGACATTGCAGCCTTAGCAAAACATTAATTCCCAGGCTTTGAAGCTTATTGAAAATAAGTTAGTGGGATTCAGCATTATTGGATCTAATTGTAACAGGAAAATGTACAGTGAAATATTGGACTGATTTGTAGCAATGTCCTTTGATTTCCTGTGTTTATGCTTCCCATAAGAAGAAATTTTTTTGCATATTTTAATGTAACACACGAGGTAGACTACTTCAAGAATTAATACCATCATGTTGGTGGTCACACAGTTCAGAGAGTCATAGAATGGTTTGGGTTGAAAATGACCCTAAAGATCATCTAGGACTGACTGACTTGCCCACAGGCAGGGGCACTGCTACACGTGTAACAAACAAATGCCTTTTGGGTACTCCTTGGCAGAACAGGTGCTCAAAGGCACACAGCTCCACGTAGAGATGACTTCTGTGAGTTGCATAGAAAAACATTTTATTGAAGGTGCTACTTGCCCAGTAACAACTTTGCTTAGAACTGAGAGAAGTCAGGATTTTTTGTTTCTCCAATACTATTTCCTTAACATGGGTCTGCTTTACGGTGTATTTTAGAAGAATTGCCTTTATAGCACATCTGAGCAATGAAACAAAAGAGGGAAAGCTGTGTTTCCAAAGTGTAAACAGCATCAATTTACCTTTCAATTAAAAAAAACCCCAACCAACCAACCAACCAACCAACCAACCAACACACCCAAAAAACAAAGAGTTGCAATATGTATTATTTAAATTTTGGTGTTTTCACATACTGAATCTAAATGTAATCCACTTATACATAATGAGCTAACTGCTGAAAATATCAGACTGCTCTTAAAACTTATTTCTGCCCCCTCCTAAAGCAAATAAAAATACATGGTGAAAAAAGATATATTAAAAAGTTTAAAAAAAAAAAGTAACATCAAACAATATTAAGGACTGAAATATTTACTTAGAAGACTGTCCAAAGTGGAGAACTGTATCCAAGAGATAATTCAAATATATTCCTTTTCCTGAAATTACCAAGTGAATGCTTTCTTTAAATTCCTGAAGTTTTCTGCTGCAATCAGCAGATTTCCAAACAGACAAATTCAGCAAGAAGTTGCTTGCTAACCTTTAAACTCTATTCTATCCTCTCAGACTATTTTTGTTTTAAATTTCTTTTTTCTTTTAAAGAATCCCCTGGAAAACTGGTTTTGTACATAGAATAACTAAGATACACATGCAGATATTTTCTTTAGATTTATATTTTTTAATATGCACTGCATATTTTGTTGTATTCATATGTTAAACTGTCTTGCACATTCCGTAAAGCAACATGAATCTTAAATGTGTGATACTTAGATATTCTGTAATAATAAGCTCTAGTCACTCTTGTAGCTGCAAGCAGTATTCTCTGTCTTGTGTTACCTTGTCTTTTAATAGAGTGATCAATACATGGTTTTTCCAGGTGTCATCCCAATGCCAATATAGTCTCCCCAATGCTTGACCAGATCTTGCAGCGTAGTAACTTTAATTTTAGAACAAAATTATTGAGTTGATGACCATACCTATGTGTTAGAAAAGTGTGTGACTGAGGTATAAGATAAAATCCTCAGCTGTGAATGCTTGACATGCTGTGGAAGTGGACAGACTGTTGACCACTATGATTGTGCTTGATGACTTTAGAGATCTTTTCCAATCTAAACAATCCTAAGATTCCATGTGGTGAGGTTGTTGGGGCAGATACATTTGTAGAATTTTCTTATGACTCCCCATTCTGGTTGAAGTTCATTTGAGGTACAGATGGCTTTTTTGATATTTTCAGCTTCATGGCTAGGAGAACACTATTGGAGGCAAAAGTTTAAACAAAAAATGAGGGATATATAGTGATGGCTTTCAGACACAAGAGGTCTGAAATACAGCCAAAACCATTTTTTAATTTACAAATGTTATTAAATATCTCAACGATATTGCACTTTATACTCATCTGGGAACAATTCAGTTAGGAAAAGGGAATGTGAATTTTCTGTCTTCAAATAATTGCTTATATTCTATTAATAGTAAAACAAATACTAGAAAGCAGCATGGCAGAATATCTGTGGAAACTTCTGTCTGAGGAACATTTGATGAGGAAGAATGACTTGACTGCTTTTTCAGTAAACAATCAGGTTCTCTGTGTGTCAATAAAGTGATGTCTGCCAGGCTCTGCAGGTTCTGGGTATAATTCACTGTATGGGTCCAGCTGACATAGTGAGCACAACACTGAATATGCACTTCAGGAGCCTGTCAGCCCCTGTGTGTGTACGTCTGTGTTCAACTCTGAGGTGACTTGCTTTCTTAGGGTTGATATAAACACAGAGTTGTAGGAAATATAAATGTGCTTGATCCATTTAGTTGCAAGACTTAGTGAATCCTTAAATTAGTGTAAATTATGCCACTTTTTCTTTAGGTTTTGGACCATGATTTGTTATATTACTACCTAAATATCACTGAATGTGAGGAGGAGGGAGGTGGACTTGATGATGTTTATGGGACCCTCCCAACTTGAGATATTCTATAAATTTATGAACAGAAGATGTAACTGTTCCTGATCAGGCAATAAGAAGTCTCAAATTAGAGGATTTATAATTCTAGTCTTGTATGTGGTCTACTTTTGAACTGTAATATTAAAATTTTCATATTTGTTCTTAACAAGAGAAGTGCTTTGGCAAATTAAAATTGAGAGACGATTCAATATTTTTAAGAGAAATTGAAATGTCCAACAGTTTCTTGAAGATAATTGTATTTCAAAAACTTGTACTCAGGTTTAAAAATTAAGCTATTGATATTTGTATTTGATCAGCTAGATTTGCAAAATCTTTTTAACAAAATATTCTTCCAGAGTATCACAGAGTACGCTTTTGCATGTCTGTCTATCATCTGTGCTAATTTTACAATAATCAGGCTTAGCTGGTAGTTTGACTTGCATATGCAAGACATATGAAAAGCAAGAGAAAAATTAAGGTCTATATTCCCAAATTTAGTACAGTTCTGAAAGAAGGGCCCTCTGATGCAATAGCTGTTTGGCTTATTTTTCATTTAAGCATAAATGGGATAGTATAAATGGGATAGCTTCTTTAGTGTAATTCTTTAGATATTCTTTGTAGTATCTTAAGAAAATATGAAATACTTGAATATTCCTATAATGCTTTGTTTTATGCTTTGTTCTTGCCTATTTTTTCTTTAGTTTCTCTAGTGTGCTGGAATTTTCCCTACAACCTTCTGTCTACCCTACAGCACTTCTAGCAGCAGATCTGTTTTCATAAATCACTTTGAGAGAAGCCAACACTCATAAAGAAAATATATGTTGATTTTTGCACAGTCCTGACATCTAATGGAAAGTTAAAATAAAGGCCACAATAAAATTCCGCTGCAATTCATACCATGCTTGGTTTGTGTTCTGTGAATATGCAGTTTTTCCTTTAGATTAGAAGATCATTCTGATTTTAATGGGGTTTTTGTTTGTGAAATAAGATGGTAATGAAATGAAACACAACTAGGTTCCAGTCCTGAAATCTGTTCTTGCTTTTCCATAAAGGCAAAGCTTCACTGATGTCAATGACAGTTTTGCCTGAATCAGAATTGCAGGATTGGGCTGATAGTGTCTGACTTAATGAATTTCAAAGAGGAAATTTCATTTCATGACCAGACAGATCATTTTGGAGTGTCTTTCACAGCCAGTGAAAATTCATCTTGTGACTATGTTTGTGTTTTCCTTTTGTTTTCATGCTTCTTTAAAGCTTTTTCCTGAGAAATGCTAGTCTGACAAATAAGCAGAGTGTTTTACTTGCAAGGATACTAATGAGTTTAATGGAAGAGTGTTTTAGAATCTTACTGAAAGATGCATGAAATTTTTTATTATTATTTTGTTCTTTTTGGTAGTAGGACTGAAAAAGGTTTTGCTGTAAGATTCTTTTCCTGTAGAAGTTCGCTTTGCTGCTTGGCAACTGCAAGGCTTATTTAATTAAAAAAGACAAACTCCCACACAGTTTTGAGTCATCTTAGCATTGGTTAACAATCAAAGGTATTTAATAAGGAGAATGTTCAAAAGAAAGAAGAGGGAGTTTGAGTCCATAGTAAACAAGAGAAGGAGTATGGAAGAAGGGGTTGGTGTTGAGTTTTTTCTTTCCCATTTGCTTTGACAACGAACCTTGCTACCTGTTCTGCCTAATATGCACTACCTTGCAACTGATGGCATTTTTGGAGTAATAAATACAACCAGTTCTAAGCCAAAACAAGGTCTGTGGGGATTGATAAAGGGAAAGTACTTATTTTTAGTATATCTGCTACATAGAAGTTATGATATTATGTATGGATTAGGGATTTGTTTGGGTTTTTTAAGCCACAGACTGTCTTTATGTTCAAAGCTCTCTACCAAGCTTTGCAAGTGACCTTAAACTGAGGTTGCCTATTGCTGAATTGAGGTAACTCAGCCACAGGCAGTTTCATAGATGATACTGGCCATTAGTATGCAATCTATCCCTGATCTAAGACTTGAACTGCAATGACCAGCACTCCCTCTTGGCCACACACAAAATTATGTGAACAGCAAAATGGAAAACAGATTTTTAGTCTATTTGAAGAGATGTAAATACAAATTCTTTTCTTTCCCCTCACACACTTGCTTAACATGTGAATATTTTAAATGGTACTGGATGAGAATTATGGTATCTTGTTTGCTGGGCCTGGTCTTTGTAAATATTTATGAGAAAACATGTAGTAAGAGCAATTTCTCAGAAGGATGGTATGAGGTGTTTAAATTGCTCTGTTTTACAAACCGTGTAAAGGGAGAGGTTTAGAGCAGCAAACCTACTGAACAGAATTCTGTCTTGTGTCAGACTTTTTTCACTTTTTCCTGCTATTTGTAACTTGTGACAAAAAGGTAGGACACTAAGGAGCTGAAACTACATTTTCAAAAAGGCTGAAAAATAGGTGATATAGGAGAGGTGAATTAGGATTGTAGAAAATATGCCTCAGCATGGTCTGATCTGTATTAAGGAAAATAGCCTAAATATATGCAAGTTTTAACTATAGGATGGATCTTTTTTCCCTGTGGGAGTCAGTGCAGTAGTTTTGCTTCCTGTGCCTCTTTGCCATGAAGGGGAATTATCTTTGATATGCTGTCATAATTTTAACAATGCTTTCCTCTGTTGTAGCTGCAGTATTGGAAGAGGAACATGAGATGTCCTTCTCCTCAGCACATCCTACTCTAAGGCTAAGTGGTGGTGATGTGTTCCTTTGGTATAAAAAGGAGCAGGGAGACAACAGTACCTACATTATCTGCTTTAAATCAAACTTTGGGAAGACTTACACTTCTTTTTTGGAGACACCTTTGTCTTGAATACTGACCTAACAATTTAAAAACAAAAATAAAAATAAAAAAAAATCCCAAACTAACAACAAATTTCATGAAAAAAAGACTAACAGCAACCCATAGAACTAGATGAGCTGTATCACCTCATGGCCTCCTTTTACCTCTTTTGATATTGTATCAAGGAGGTAAAACGTAAAATGCAGCAGACTGGAGCAATGGTATCACACTTTTCGTGCACCAAGATGAGGAATGTAATCTGAACACTAATATTGAGTATGTTATGTAGTCAAGGGACCATGTACTTCAGATAAGAGTAATCAAGTAGTAGGGCATACAATTTAAACCAATTAATTTCATGTTTTAGATGACAGAGCCAGCAAGAGATGCCCAGAGTTGGTTGAGGCTACACAGGTCTTTAGGACTGCACCAAGGAATACCAGTCACTTCAGTCAGAATGCCAGTTTCACTGGTGTCCCAACTTAAATGCCTCTATGCTATCACATGCAGCATGGGCAATAAAGAGCAAAATTAAGACGTGCCCATGCCTGCAGGGCTGAAACCTTACTGGCATCATTGTTACACTCTGGAATGGCTCCTGTGACTGGAGTGCTGAAATGAAGGGATACAGGATCTTTAGGAAGGACAGGCAGAGGAAGGCCCAAGAGATCTGGATGATACTCCAGGGTTGTATCCCTTAGGTTCAAGAAAAATGCATCCCTGCAAAGGGTAAATCAGTGAAGAATACCAGGCCTGCATGTATGAACAAAGAGATCCTGCACAAATTTAAATACAAAACAGGTAACTTAGAGTGTGGAACCAGTGGAAGATAACCTGGGAGGAATACAGAGAAATTGTCCAAACAGCCAGAGATCTTGTTAGCAAAGCTAAAGTACTGGCAGAAGTAAATCTCACCAAGGACATCCAAGGTACAAAAAAAGTCTTCTTTCGGTACACCAACAACAAAAACAATACTAGGGAAAATAAAAGTTATCTCAGGAAGGACACAGATGTCCTGGTCACCAGGACAAGGAGGAGGCTGAGGAAGTGAATTTTTTTTTTTTTTTTGCCTTGATTTCCACCAAGTGTTCAAGCCACAGCACCTAAGCTGCAGAAGGTGAAAGCAGGGATTGGGAGAATTAAGCACTGGTCACTGTAGAAGACATAGTTTGAGACCATCTAAGGAATCTGAATGCACATGTGTCCATGGGATCAGATGGGATACATCCATAGGCCCTGAGAGTACTGGCTGTGGAAGTAGCTTAACCATTATCCATCATGTTTGAGATGTCATTGCGGTCTGGTAAAGTTCTCACTGACTGGGAAAGGGAAAACATAAATCTCATTTTTAGAAAGAGAAAGAGGAAAGACCCAGGAAAATACAGGTCTCACCTCAGTGGCTGGCAAGGTCATGAAGGGGATCCTCCTAGAAAATATGCTAAAGCACATGAGAAATAGGAAGGTGATTGGTGAGTGCCAACATGTCTTCTCTAAGGGCAAATCAGGCCTGACAAATTTGGTGGCCTTGTACCATGGAATTATAGCAGTGGTAAATATGGGAAGGGCAACAGATGTCATCTGTCTGAACTTGTGCAAAGCATTTGACACTGTCCCACATGCCATCCTTGTCTCTGAACTGGGGAGACATGGATTTGATGGACAGATCACTCAGTGGATAAGGAATCGGCTGGAGGGTTGTACTCAGACTTGTGGTCAACGGCTCAATGTCTGAGTGAAAAGCAGTGACAAGTGGCATTCCTCAGAGATATTGTGTGAGTCAACACAGGCAGGCAGACAGAACAACCCCAAAGCCACAGCCAAATTGGCAAGAGTAAATTTATTTCATTACCTCACTACCCAGAGGATCCTGGGGCAACACCCACGTGGACCCAGGAGCAGGAGCAGAGCCCTGTCAGGCTCAGTCCATCCCAGCACACAGCAGGGCTGCTGCCTGCTCCCATTTATTGAGGGTCCACACACACATGGTTTATCTCCATGACATGATCCCCCTGTGCTTTTTGTGAACTCTGAGCTTTGGTCTCTCTCCCAAGACAGGGAGCTCAAGCACATTTGTGAGAATGCCTCAAATCCCTGCAAGCACCTATGTTATCTCCAGACAGAGACTCCACTTCTCAAAACGCACAGCGCATAACAAGCAGTAAGCATAATATATGGTTTATACATGAAGTTTCCCACACTTATTCTCCAGGCCTCAACATTCCCAGCTGCGAAGTCACTTGAGTGAATCTACCATCCTCCTCTCCCCCCTTCCAGTTTTAACCCTTTCCTCATAACAGATGGGTGCTGTTTAACATCTTTGTTGGTAACATGGACAGTGGGACTGAGTGCACCCTCAGCACATTTGCTGACGACAGGCAGCAGCCATGCGGTGCCATCAGCATGTTGGAGGAAAGGGATGGCACCCAGAGGGACCTAGACAGGCTTGAGAGGTGGGTCTGTGTGGACCTCATGAAGTTCAACAAGGCCAAGTGCAAGATCCTGCTGCTGGGTCAGGGCAATCGTAAGCACAGGTACAGGTTGGGCAGAGAATGGATCAAGACTTGGGGGAGTGTCTTTTGATGAAAAATTCAATATGACTAGGCAATGTGCACTCACAGCCCGGAAGACCAGCCACATCCTGGGTGTCACATACTGTGACACAACAAAGAATCATGTTCAAAGAGGTGATTCTCCCCTCTGTTCTTTTGAGCATCTGAATTTACTCATTTGTCTAAAAATACAAATAATGCTATTGTGACTATGGTTACCTGTGCATATGAAGAGTAAGGTGCAAAATCCCTTTTTTTCTTGAGGCACATTAAACATAGGAGACTGGTATTAAGTGAACTAACATTTCAGGCTTCCAATGTCAGTGGAGTTTTGTTGGTTTAGCTGGAGGAAATAGTCCAATAGACTCACTTTGTCGGGGACTATTAATAGTCTCCTGGTTTAATTCAGACACAGACCTCTGATGTATTATATTTGTGAGTGAATCCTAGTACCAGCTACAAGATTACGGCTCAAGTCCCCTTTGCAAAAGGAATGTCTGGGGAGGAGTGGAGGTAAGAGAGGTGGGAAAGCACTTTAAGAAAAACTTAAAGAGTGATGGAAAATATACCTGTATAAGTAATGTGATTCCAGAACACCCAGAGTTTTCAGAAATCCATGAATTCAAGACAATCTGTGCTCAGTCTGGTGGAGCTTAAATATGCAAGTTCTGCTGCTTGTTTGAAAACTGAACACCTTCTGTGGTGGCAGCAGCAAAATATTTCATGTCATGAGTGGTTTTGCTTTGCAACACTTATTTCTAGGTAGCTGAAATCTTTCGTATTTCTTCTGTTAAACTTTTCCAGGCTCTTGAGAATTGTTTAGTGCACAGTGAAAAATAACTTACCAATTCAAGTACATTAAGAACTTACTGAATTGTTAAGTTTTTATGCAGCTGTTTGTTTGGATTATGTTTTTATTACTCTCAAAGTGGTCTCTGGAAAATTCTTTTATATTGAACTTACTACTCAGTTAATATTCCTCAGCAAATATTCACCTTATTCTGAGTGTTTTACATTGGAGTAATTTTTTATTTGCATGTTAATTTGCACACACATAGATGGTCTTTGATAGCCTTATTTGTCAATGTTTGTGGGTATCTGTACTGCTGGTAGGTGTGAACATTTGGTTTTGGTCAGATTACAAAATCAACAATTGGATAAGGAAAAAATATTCCAACTAAGTATTTTAATATCTAATTTTGCAGCAGGAGTTCACACACGAAAAAATAGATAGTGTTAATTTTTGAGTCAAAACTTAGTTTATATACTTTGATAACAGGTTTAGACAGAGATAAGATTTAGATGATCCTACATACCTATTATTGTTTTGGGACAGTTATATGTTGTGTTGGTATCCAAAAGAGTTAGAACAGCAAGTAGACCTACAAGGGACACAACATAGAACATTCTTGCACTTTATTTGAAGCACCAATTTTTAGAATCTTTCAAACTTGTTTCTAGACATAAACATCCAGGCTCTTATAAATGGTACAAGTGTCTTTGGATTTGTGAAGAGCTAAGTGGTTGTGTTATAGTGAATACACTCCTACAGTTTGTTCCTGTGTTGATGACAATTCTTGTGTCAAACAAAAGTACTAGAAATAATTGGAAGGAGTACAATGACAATGGGAAAATCTTTCTTTTCTTCTCCCTCTTATATGTTGCTAGTGGAAAGGCAACTTCATTTTCACTGTCTTTTTATGGCCTTGAGTCGTCTTGCTAAAATAGAAATATTTTCTTTAGTGAAAGCTTTGAAATAGGAGAAAGCTGCATGTACTGATTTCCTTAAATGGCTCCTCCTGGCATACTTCCACATAGATTCTATTTTATTTGTGCTTTTATATAAATGTGAACTTAGTGTACTTGTCTATGTTATCTTCTTTTCCCAACATAATCCTGGTTAAATGGAGTTCTGCCAAGACAAATTTCCAAAAATGAATCCAGACATTACAAAATAAATGTATCAGTACTGCTGAATGAAATATAAATATTTTTACTTTCAGAGTAATTTGAATGCATGCTTTGGAGAACAGTGATTTTTTTTTTTTTTTTGTCAGTCAGAGGAGGGCAGCTTATTGTGACCAAGTAGTTTGGATACTGGTGGGATTGGTATTTATGCAAAAGGGACCATGCATGGATATATGCAGTCACACACTTTTTTGTTTTTAGACAAAAAACCTCCACGACAACTGAATATATGAGATCAATATCTTAGTGTAAATGAGATGCTTGTTTATACCACTAACTTGATACAGAATTCTGTCAGCCATACAATGAAATGGTTGTTGCCAAGATGCCAGTAGTTAACTTCTACTTAGAATAAAATGCCTTTTATTTTTTTTTTAAACATAAAAGATCATTTAAACACTTTGTTGAATCATGTTAAATTTAAATAGAGATTTTACTTGTGATTTCATGGGTTTGTGAGGTGGTAATGTGTGCGCTGTCCCCATGGGATCAAGGACTAGACAAGGGTGACATTACAGCTGAGTCAATGAGACATCCCAAAGAGAGCCGAAGCATAAGGTATTGTGGATGCAGCCAAGAAGTGAATCATAAAATGATCCCACCGATAGAAAAGTTTATAGAACATTTAAACTTTTGTGCTGGTTTAACATAGTGAATGGAACTGAAAAGAGTTGAAAAGAGAATACCTATTTTATAAGTTGTATATAAATCTATTGCTTTGAATTAAAGAGAACACATTTCTAAACAAATTAATAAGGAAGTTCAGGGATATTTGTTCCTGAAACCAAAGTTTGCTCTGCCAGTGGACATGTACAGGCAACTTTATTCATGCTGAAGCCCTTCAGGCTGTCATTGCTTCCAGCAGTGATCATGCAAGACTAACTCTTGTGGCTACCATGTTCAATGTTAGTAAGGTTGAGAGAGCTTTGTCTTGCCAACTGCAAACTGACCTTTTGATGAGCACTTTTTTGGTTTTGTTTGTTTGTTCCGGGTGTTTTCCTTGGGTTTTTTCTCCCAAGTAAATGGTATTTATTGCAATGCAATAGTAGGTCTTGAACTGCATCAGGAAAATAAAATACAGAAATACAGTTAATCACATATTTTCTCTTATTAAATATTAATAGAGCATTCAGAGTATTTATTAATAAATGTTTCTCTCTGAACACCTTCTGTGGTGTTCAGAGAAATGTTCAGGTATACTCTTTAATAATTGCAAATACTATAAAAACAGCAGGCAGGAATTTTTCCTAACTGTTACATGGTTTTCAGGGAACAGTTAACTCCTCGTGAGACCAACTTTCTGGCTAGAAATCTCATCACCCATTGCCAATTACTGGCCCTGAAGCTATTTATAAAATAAAAAGTTATACCTTACAGTAAATGGGAAAACTATTACTTTATTTGTATTTAATTTTATCCATATTTGTGAAAATAACCTAAAGTGGCTAACAACAGCCCAATGAACTTTTGTGGTATGCATTATTAAATGCAATATGCATGCCAGTCTGACATTGTCATGTTCTGTGTTTTCTCTGAATTGATCTGTTACAAGACTAGGCCAAATCTCTTATTAAGAGATAAATTTCTACAAAACCATTCACATTTTCCACAAAAAACCCAGAAGATTCTTTTTTTTCCTACTCTTAAATGCTTCAGGAAACTACATGTGGCCTCTAAACTACACTTTCTGAAGAGGACTTCTCAAGCTTGATCTTGCTCCTGGCAAGGTTTTAGTATGATTCAATATTTAGACAGATATTGGGGTTGCAACCCCAGCAAGGCATTTCTGGGTTTGAGGCCTACATTATGTAGGTGGTTCTACAGCACTGTAAAGCTTCGTGATGAGCAGCAGTGTCCTGCAAGTAATTAGAATTTTAAACTTCTGTTTCCAAAAAGTGTTTTTGTGCAGAATTTTTGAAGTTTTTTGTATGCTAGAAAGAATTAAAAGTTCTGGCTAATAGTTTGGTATATTTGCTTTTACTGAATTTCATGAATCATATAATACATTTTGGAATAAATGCTGGATTAGGTGAATTTTTATTTAACCAGTTTTGGTCCAGTGTCCTGGATGTTGCCATGCAGAAGTATACTAGATGCTGAAAACAATTGTTTGCTTTTCAGTTTTCTGCTTTCAGTAGAGTCCACTAGTATAATAGCTAGATTCAACAATAAATATATGCATGGATCAGACACATTTATTGTTGTAAGTACTCATGGTTTACCCACATCTTAATGGCTGATGTTAAATTCACTGACAGTTAGTGGTCTCAAATTTCAAAACTTTATTATGAAAAATAATAAAATATCTATAGTAAACTGAGGTTTTAATACACTGTTATGTTTGCACAATCAATCAATTGCTCAGTCTTCTCAATGTTCAGTAGCTAGTGAAGCCTTTGAGAAGCTATCAGCTGGAAGTGTGAGCCTTTTCAGGCAGATGAGTCATGAGTGGCTTAATAATAGACAGGACAAATGTTTTCTGTGTATAGACTTTATGAACAGGGAGGAAATAATTTACAGGCTAATATTTCTACTAATGTTATTATCTAGCAATTATGGCTCATTAAAAAAGGCTCAAACTTTGCCTGGAAACAAAGAAGAGATTCCTCCTTTTCCCCAAGTAGTCGAAGAAAAAATACTTACAATGTTACTTAATTCTGGGTAAGAATTTGTGATAACATGGATAGATCAATATTTGGTTTTCTTTGGTGTTGAAGACCGGAATGTATATGACAGCAATCAATCACATACTTTGGCTTACATACCTGGTTCACAGATGTTCCCTCTCCCCTCCTTAAGTGAGGCTTATTTCTTCCCACTGCAAGATTCTGACCCTAAACTTTAAGGAACTGATGAGAAAAGGAGAACATAGCATTACTGGAAATATTTTTCCAGATATTTTTCAGGATCCAGATAACCTGTTATGAAAATTCATAGATTCAGATGTATAAAGTTTCATTTAATTCGTTATACTCTGACTTTGTTCTTAGTATGTAGTTGATACTAAAATCTTTCGCTGTTTTTCAGTTAATCTCACCTAACATTCTAAACACTGATGAATCATCACCCATTCTTTTTTGTTACTTTTTTGTTCACAAACTGAATTTTACACGTACAACTATATGCCAACTGTGTATAGTTTCAATTGAGATATAAAAATCTTGAACTTATCTCTGTTTGAAAGATTTTAATGCAATCACTTCAGAGCTTTGACTTGCAGTATTACATAAAATATAACGGCCTTTTACAATGCAGTTGCAGAAGCTGTCATATTTTATTGCTACTTGTGCTACAATAATTCAGAATGATTCAGACTTACTCACTGTTCTCCTGAGTGATATGAGATGTAATTGAAATGAATATCATACTCTGTATTGTTTGTGAATCCATCACTGTGTTTCTAAATGACAATGTTGAAACTCTTTAAAAGCCTTTTTCTGGTTTTCACCAAACACAGTAAGCTTAATTAGAGTGTTTAATGTTAAACACTCCAATGCTCTGTTGAGGCTGAGGGGAGGATATCTACTTTCAGTATGCTGGGAGTATAAGAGAAGAGCTCCAGAAATGATTCAGGGTCTGAAGTTCCCCTTCAGGTCAAGTTTAGTCTTGAAAAATTCACCTATTGGTGTTGGCAGCTATCATTAAAACTATCCTATCATTTTCTAAAAATACCCAGAAATGCTTAATCTCTGCCGAGATAAGCAGTGTGTTGTGGGATTTTTGGAATTTTTGTTCATTTTATGAGGTTTCTTTGGTTTTAGTGATGGTAGTTTCCCCCACCTAAGTCTTTGTCCAGTGATTACAAACATTACTTGTATTAAGAAAAGCTCATATTTCTAGCATCAATTTACCTAAACCATTTGCATCTAGTAGAGAGTTGCATGAATGATTGTGTTAATTGCAAGAGTCTTTCAAGACAAAACTGAAATTTAACAATGTAATGTGTTGTTTTTTATGGAATAATGCAACTCTTTGACATCTTTGACATCAAAAAAGATGAATTCAAAACTGGTGTGTTTTCTGTTAAGTGTAACTATGTATGAATTGATTAATAGTGTTGAAATGGTGAAACTGGAAGGAAATGTAATGCTTACACATAGTACTAGAGTTTTATTCTGTTATTTCATAGGTAATAAGGGCAAAGAGAAAAATTTGTTTGGGTTTACACTAGTTTTTTTGCTGAAAATTTAATTATTTGAAAAATGCAGCATCTAAAGGCCTTAAAATTTGTAAGAGTTTAAGAAGTAATACACCTTTTTCCTGCTACAAAGTCTGCTCTGATTTTTACATTTCTTTTTTGCAAGACAACTAAAAATAATAGATAACTCCATGGGACTTGGTTCTTAATGAAAACTACATTACAACAAAAATAAAGTATATTGTTTCTATTTTGGCTTGTGGAGTAGGTTTCAGCATGAACACTTTGAGATTTCAAAATGACTTATTTTTAATCTAGTTCTTGGGAGTGGTGTTTGAAAGAAATTAGGTCTAATTTCCCACCACAAAATTAATAAAAAAGATATCTACAAGAAAAATATTACTATGCAGAACAAATATGTATTTAATATCTAATGAAAAGTATTCATGAGTGCATAATATCTAAAAATCGATATAATATGTGAAACAGGAGAGGGAAAGGGAAGTGTTAAATGGGAAGTGTATTTTTGCTCTTGCCAATCCTCTTACCTGGCAAGTATTCCTTGTAAGCTTTTCTGAAATTTCTTCTCACTGACATTTTGGGGCTTGCATTGCAGGGTGTTATGCACTGTCTCAGGTACAGGTTTATGGTGTTTCTTTTTACCATGTCTTTTCTCAATCCACCTTTTCTGTTTCTACAATAGAGTGTGCCCTTTTGTGCTTATATGCTGTGAGAGGGATTATTTTAGGATGAAATGACTTTATGTGACAGCAATATGAGGAATCTGAAATAACACTTGTGAGAGGTTCTGCATCCTGGCAGCATGTGAAGGCTGATGCAATATTAAGGGCTGGGTGCTCCAATGCTTGCAGACGGTGCTACAGAGTTAGAACTTGAACCTTTGCTCACAGGTAATACTAAACCCTGAAATTTGACTCTAGCTTAACTGAAGTCCCTGAATTTTTGTTGTTGTTGTTATTTTCAAATACCTCTATGCATATACTTGGAAACTTGATATGATTTCCAGTTACTTGAGCTCAGAATCTTCTGAACTGAGTGTGAGATCACAAGGTTAGTGTCAGTGTGCACTAGGTAAGATTCTCCTAGAAGGCTTTGAATGATTTGACCTCTTAAGATAAATGTTTTCACTCTCCTATTTCTGTGAAAATTTATTTTTTTTCTCCAGACCTTCTTGGACAATCATCTTCAGGTCTACACATTTGTAAAATAGAAGAATGTCTTAAATTGTTTTTTTTAACCTTCCATCTTTAACTTTACAGGCCTGTGCTGAATGTCATAGCAGAAGAAATGAAGAACTGAAAAAATGACTGCATAGACCTCAGAAAGAGATCATGAACTTTGCAGCTATATATATTGTTCAAAAAGAGAAAAAATTTCTTCCTGCCCCATCTTAGGCTTTTATCTTGCCCACTCTGGGCTTGCAGTTGGCTCACTTCAGCTATGGTGTCCTCTGGGTGGACAGAAAAATAAAACTATCTGCTTGTTCTTTCTTTCCCTTCCCACTGGTTTGAGGCTTCAGCTGGCATGGTCTCTCTCAGTAAAACATGAGACAAAATAATCTGAAGTATAAGTAAAACCAAAGTAAAAGTTTTAAAGACTTCAGTTATACATGTGATAAAATGAACACCCATGGCCTGTATTAAAAAATATATGATCAGTACTGTTTGACTTTTGGATCTTTTACTTCTACACCAATCTTTTGTTTCATAAATCCTGTCTACATAATTTCTAAATTAAAATTAAAACATCATTTAAGGGTAAGGATTTGAGTCCTACTCCCTTCCTAGTCTAATTTATTTTTGTGGTTTTGAAGGAAAAGAAGCTGTAGACTTTGTGCAAGGAACATTGCCTTGTCCCATCTGGAACATGCCTAGAGCAAAGATGGCCCAGCATTGCTTGCCTTGCTGTTAGCTAGTCTAGCTGTGATACTGGGTCCTGCAATGAAAAAAGCAAAGTCTTTTTTTCCTTGTCTCTCTGAAATATTTGAGAACATAAATTCTGCTGAATTTTGTTGACAAAGATATTATTGACAGATATTATTATACTACATCGTTTTTGTAACAAGTCTTCAAATCCTATTATGCATTTGTAAATAGAATTTCTTCAGTATAATTTCAGAAATTTCAGAACAAAAAATATTCTAGAAAATGGACAAAATTTCTATCACATTATTTTCTAAAAGAAAAAAACCCCCGTGCTGGTATGACTGCTTAAAAATATGTGAAATTAAACAATGGATTTCGTTTTCGGCAACATTTTGATAATGAGGCACTGATATACTAACATAAATATAAAGCGTGCTCAGAATTATCGAATACAAAGGAGAGTATACGCCTCATAATACATCCATCTCATAAAGCCAAACCACTGGTTCTTGTAAAGATGAGTTTCAATCCAAGCTCACTCAAACATGCAGCTTTTGCAAAAGTTAAATGCTGTCTTCATTTAGTTGCAACATCCAAGACACATGCAGACAGATCTCTTCCTCCTTTTCTCCTAAATTATTTTGGTTTGTCTCTATTTCATAACTATTTTTTCAGCGAGAGTATTTTAGTTAAAAAAATCTGGATGAGAATGTTTGAATATAAAAATTCCTATTGATACCCCACTTGCATAAAATAAGAGTTTGCCTAAGGTGCTTTTCTTCCATTGTCAGTAACAGGATAAATATTTAATAAACTTTATTGCCTAGTGCAATCTTACATTCTGTAAAGTAAATATGCAATTATTCTTAATTCCTGGAGTATTCAGACATGAATTTACATGCCACCAAATTGGAGGCAAATATTGTTATAGTGCAAATATTGTTATAGTGAAATATGAGACTGGTTTTGTCCTATTTTTGCACATTACTTTGGTAGAAGTCCCACAATTCATTGCTAGTTCACAATTCTGCCTTAGCCTTTAGTGTCCAAAAATTATATTCTCAAAGGAAAAAGAACTAATTTACATCCCAGGTTGTTTAGCAGCAGTCATCAGGATGTGAAAATTCAAACCAGAATATCTGTGACTTGACTTTTTAATTTCTAAATTTTTTTTTTTTTTAAAAAATCAAGGAGTGATGAACGTATTTCAGAAATCAAAACATTGTCTTGATTCAATGGAAATCAATTATCTTTAATTTTGGAACACTTCCTAATGGAAAAAAACCCCACAAAACTCAGTAAAAAATTTCAAGTAATAATTATTATATTACTCTAATTGTACAACAATCAAATAATGTAGTGTAGGTAACATCTGATATTTTACTGAGCAGATAAATATTTCACATGTTAACTTATACAAACAGGGAGTCTGTTATCCTTAGATATGTCCTATACATTTTTTTTCTTCAAAGCTTTCCTGTTGTTTAGTCACATTTCATGAGCCTGGCAAATATGGTATTGACAAGTCTTGGGCACTGTGCTGGAAGATAGATCCAAGTAATGCAAATTCTCAGTCATGGAGGAAAGAAAGGGCATAGCATGTGTGTGGAGGGAACTTTTTCTCTTGCCCTAGTTTAGGGTAATACGTTATTCTATAGGCTCTTACAAAGTAGCAATGGAATGTAGTTATGTTTTCAAGTCTCTCTTGTGGTGGAAAATACGTTCTGGGACCGGTTGGTCAGACAGGAAATTAATATTGAAGACTTGCTGCTGGCTAAGGTCAGACCCACCAGCGATGGTGGTGACATCTCTGGGATAAGAGATGTAAGAGGAGAAAAACATCCCCAAACCAACCTTTGCAACTGCAATCCCCAGGGAGGGGATTGAGAATGTGAGATCAGCAATTTTGTAGACATCAAGGTCAATGAAGGAGAGGGAGGAGGTGCCAGATGTCCCAGGTACTGAGGCAGAGATTCCCCCTCACCTGAGCACCACGGTGAGGCAACTCTCCCCTGTAGCCCACGGAGGTCCAGTGGAACAGAGATCCACCTGCAGCCCCTGGAGTACTCTGTGCTGTAGCAGGTGGATACTCAAAGGAGGTGTGTGACCCTGTGGGAAGCTGGTACTGGAGAAGGTTCCTGGCAGGACCAATGGACACATGAAGAGAGAAAAGCCTATGTTGCAGCAGCTTTGCTGGCAGGACTTGGGACCTCACAGGGACTCACACTGGAGCAGTTTGGGAAGAACTCCAGCTAGAGGGAAGGACTCACTTTAGAGAAGTTAGTAGAGGACTGTCTCCCATGAGAGGGACCCCACATTGGAGCAGAGGAGTCTTTCTCCTGAGGAGGAAGAAGCAGCAGAAACAACAAATGATGAACTGATGGCAAACTTTGATTATCTGTTTGTACCTCAGAATTCCTATGAGTTTTGTCTGACCTGCATTCAAATAGTCTTAAATTGGATCCATGGTATATGCAAATAAAGATGACTTGAGCAGGATAGCTGTCACCCCAGCCTCCGTCTCCAGTGTCTTGATATTTTTGTCCAAGAAAAAATTGCCTTCCTTCCAACAATGGTGAGGTGACCATTTGAAGTGCTAAATTAACATATTTGAATTTTAGGTGTAAACAATGTAGTGTGTTTAATGGATTTTTGGTCCTTCTTTGGCTAATTGAAAGTTTCTTCAAGTAATAGCATATATTCCTTGTGGATATCCTATGCTTGAATGTCCTCATCTCTATTATTTGTTTATTTTAAAATTAAGTAAATGAGCTGGAAGAGATTCCTGCTTTCCACCAGTGGGCAGTGGTGAACTTCTGTTGCTTTGATTTTCTGGTGCTCTCAAGGGTTCTTGGACAGGAAACCATTGGGCTGCTTATAATGGAAACCTGTCCATTGAATCAAACGTTTGTTAAAATCAAATTTTCTTATTTCAGTAAGCTGATATTTTAGAGAGTTCTTGGGTAAGAACTTTGCAATTGACTTCTACTCTGATATTTAAATTGATGGACATTGCCAAAACAAAATTTCACTTTATATAATTAACAAAGCAAAATGATACCAGACACAATATAAGTTTTATTTTGTTTATCAAAGACATATAATTTATTAAAGATGTGATGTGACTGCAGTCACAAATGAAGAGACTGCATCAAATACACACAACTTAAATTGGTTGTCCTGAAGAACAGGAATTCTAGACATTGATCTGATCCGCAAACCAAATTAAAAGTAGAAATATTTATGGATAATCTTAAAAAACCCCTCTCTATGTCCGTCAATTATTTAGTCATATTACTAGCATTGTTGGCTTGGAGTGAAAATTGCTGATATTTCTGTTGGAAATGATATAATTCCATATTTTCTGAGTAATTTTAATTTATTTAATGTATGTTGAAAGTCACATTTCAGAGCTGTACATGGATTTAAAAACCTAGAATGGAGGATCTCTTGCAGCAGGACAAAATGACTCAAGTACATGTTATAGTCAAGATGACTACTTGCATTAGTTTCACTGATAATGTAGTTCTTAGGGGCTGGAGGGTAAGAAAGACATTGATATAAACATTCTTCTGTTTTCTATGTCTTGATTTTTTTTTTTTTTTTAAGGTAAGTGCCTGTGTTTTAGCATCTTTCATTGAATGTTTTAAGTTTGGGAAGCAATAAGACTTGTAGATTGGATAGTCCTTTTCCATGAGATATCTCTTTTAACTAAAATCACAGTCAGGAAACTTAGTGTGACAATAAGACTGTGCCCCATCTCTGGAAGCGTTGAAGGCCAGTTTGGACCAGACTTTGACCTGGAAAATCTCTCTGTCCCTGGCAGGATGTTGGAATTGGATGATCTTTAATGTCCTTCCCAAGCAAATAACTCTATGAATCAATAATTAGATGTTGAATCAAAACCAAATAAAAACTCTAGCTGGGTACCAGAATTTTTTGGGAAGTAAAACATTTCTTTCTTTCCCCCAGAACTGTATCATATGAAGACCAAAAATAAGACACTTAAATGATGACCAGGTTTTTTTTGTTAGATCAGTTGCAACTATTATGTTTTCAGGATGAGTTCAAGCACTTGACTCTTGGGTGTAAGTTGAAATGGCCTACAGGTTTAAATTTTTGTATTGAATAAATCAACTCTGTACAGTTTTATAAGGAATTGTCATAATTATCAGGCTGTCAGGCCTTCCAAGATTAGTCTCTTCCAATCTTGTTTGTTTGTTTGGTCTGGGATTCTGCTCTAGCTTTCAGTACATTCTAGCCTTTCAGTAAATTCTTTAAAATTGGAAAACTGTGAAGATAGAATGAAGTTTTAGGCTGTGACATTTTGAGCCATTTGCAGGAAATAGTACCCTTAGACTCTGCACATTTCCAGTTTTGAATTGTGACCTCTGCCCCTTTTTTGATAGCTCAGAAGACAGTCTTCCCTTCTTATATTTGTTCAAGAAAGGGAAAATAAATTTGTAATTGTGTTCTCTTTAAAGAAAACAAAAGAATATTTAAATAAAATATTTTTACAGCTGTACTGAAAGTGTAGAGAAGAGTTCTTTCATCCATAATCCAGAACAAATGGGGTTTTTGCTATCAAGGATGAGACAAATTGACATTTTATCCCTTAATATCACAGAAAGCTCTGAGAAAGAAATGAGTTGTTTTCATACGGGACAAAAAAGAAGGAAAATGTTGCTGGCCTGAATGCTATGAGGAGCATAGCAGAATGTGAGGGAAGCTTCAGAAGAACATTTATGAGAAAATTTAGGTCTGCAGCTGGTCAGAACTGGCACAAATGCAGAGCAGTGTGATCCTGAGGAGTTGGTGGGGTAAAGTGACCTGGCAAAAAGACAAAGACCTCTAGTATTTGCATGAGCACTCAGAGCCTCAGTGGAGCAGTGAAAGGACTCCTTCTCTGCTGATTAGGAAAGTCATGAGCACTGCAAAGGTTTGAGAGAGGAGTCTGGCTCTTTAGGCTATTTCAGAACTCAAGTAGTTCTCTATCCGTGGTATTGTACTGCATACACAGGCCACGTTTTCAGTTCTCCTGTGTTTATTGCATTCAGGGCTGATTGTAAAATGTTGCTTTTGTTTTTCCAATGCAAATAGCTGTGTCTTCCTAAAGTCAACACACCTGTGAGAAATGGAGAGGGTCCTCTGTATTATGGCACCTGAGAGAAATAATCTCTGCTTATGTCCTTCCATTTGGTAGCAATCTTGCACAACAGATTTTCTATAAAATTTTAATTCATGAAGATTTTTGGGTTTGCTCAGGATTTACTGAGCTTTACGCTCTCTAAAGAACTTACTATTTGTATACCTTTCTTCCCTCTGCCTTCCTGTCTCCTGCCACCTCAAACCCCATATATTTAGCTCTTAACTTGGATTTTCCACACGCTGTTTCTCCTAGACCACAGCAGCTCCTGGGCTTTTGAAAGAAATTTGCTCACAGCTCTTGTTCATATGATCTGGTTGCAAAGAAGTATTGCTCTGAATTGTCATACATTTATCTTCCTATTACAGGGAGATAATACGTTTGTATTACCTTAGGCTAGTGTAGTCTTTCTCAACAGCATTTCAAGTGGAAATAATGCCTTAATATAGGTGGATGCAATAAAAAGAGCATTTTCTATCATATGACAGCATCTATTAAAAGAACATGCTGTTTTCTACCATATATTCCACTGAGTCTTTTGATGAAATAGGCCAGCCAAGCACCAACAAGATATTGCCCTGAAGATCTTGGTCAAGGAGAGGTGACTGTGACATTAATAGTCCTAACCTGATGTCTGATAATTAGATCTCTCACTTGTATTCAGAAGAAGTTAGATTAAAAGCTCTGTCTCATCTAGGTTGCCATTCACAAAGTAAGAACTGCTAATTTTTACTGCTGACTACAATGAAAAGTTTAAGATTTTAAGTGTTAACAAAGGGAGCTCGATTACAATATCACTTAGAAGGAATTCAATTTGGCTTCTGTTTAAATAACCTGGAAATGAAATTAAAAAAGAAGACCTTTTTTTGCATCATGGTTAGGACCACTGGCAAGGGGTTAAATGAAAAGGCTAACGATGGACTGTAGATACAAACAGATCAATCACA
Organism: Hylia prasina; assembly: GCA_013397195.1. Classification (NCBI taxonomy): domain Eukaryota; kingdom Metazoa; phylum Chordata; class Aves; order Passeriformes; family Sylviidae; genus Hylia; species Hylia prasina. The sequence continues at coordinate 254,123 of VYXD01010221.1, forward strand.
ATAGTCAAGGCAAGCTCTGGTGTGTTTGGAATCATGTGTTTGCAATTCCTAGTGTAGCTGGATGAACGATCCCTTACAGGGACAAGAGTCCAATAAATATTACAGTGTTTGAAGGAGAAAATCACTTTTCCCCCCTGCAATTCCTGGTGCATAGGGCCCCATTTCCAGAAAGGTATGTGACTCAGGTGGGAATGGGGTTATGCAGTGAGTTTTCATATGGTGCAAAATTGGTAAGGCTGCAGTTTACAAAGAAACTGAGATTTTTATCTGGTCATGTTGGTGCCTTGCTGGTCAATTTTCAGGTAGTTGTCACCTCCTGTCTAGGTAGATTAGATTTTGACTTTTTTTTCTTATCAGGTACAAAAGCGGTCTCTATATTTGGGCAAAGATTAAAATCATAGCTTTAGTTATATTGGAGTCTACAGTTGAAGAGGTTTGTAGTAGTTAAAAGGTTTTTAATTTGTCACTAGGGGAGGAGAATAGCTTTGGCAGATAAAACCTGTGGTGTTGAATTCGGGGGGAAGAAAGTTTGTTTTGTTTTTTAATGAAAGTTTACCATCTGTGAACATGCTTACCATCATGCTAAAAAGATTAATCCCTTAATCAAAATAGGTGTGTAGAGCACCTAGCAACACTAATCAGTTTACCCTTAAAAACCTGCAAAAATAACACTATTAATTGTTTTTTTTCACTCTTGTATCTCTCCTTTATGTAGCCCATAAATTCACAGTATTTAAAGAGTTATTAGCAGAAGAGCTAGAAAGGCTTTTTTTACCAAAAAAAAAAAAA